>VWZT01004606.1:808306-819424 GCA_013397055.1 Pachycephala philippinensis | reverse complement strand
TTTTTTTTTTTTTTTACTAAGCTGTACTCTCTAATCTCTGTTCAAAGCAGAATGAGCCCACACAGTTATTTCTGCATCTGCCAATTTCTTCCCTGCAAATTGTTTCTAACAGTGCTTTTAATGTTAAGCCTAATGCTTCATGTAACCATTTGGCATGCTGTGCACAATCAAGTCATTCCTTCCATTTATACTTTCTGCACAACAGACCAAGCAAATTGCCTTCATCATGCTTCTAATCTGACAAACCTGCAGAGCTGCATCAAAGATTCTCTGCAAACACAAGGTTTGAGCAGCCAGTGGAATTGTCTGGTCATACCAAGTATTTCAGCATTTTACCTGCATAAAAGAAATTTTTAAGTTGGTGGTAACAATCCCTGAAAATAAACGCAGTCATCTGTGGAGTTCATTACAAGAAGTATGTGACAGAAGTATTAGTCATCTCTTCAAGAAGTACAGCATCTCACATGCTCATCTGCAACAGTAGGATTGTCAGGAAGCACAAATGCAACCATTTCATTAGAAGTGGTACAGCATTCATTCTCAGTGTTTAAACAGGTTCTCATTACAAACACAGGAAAGCTAAAGGTATAGAGAGCAGAAATGGTGAGCAAATCATAAATGGAGTTAGATATTCTGCCTCCTAATCTGCTTCACATTTATCGCAAAGACAGGGCTGTGGTGGTGTTAGCCAGAGGGAGTCAAGGTATTCTTAAGGCCACTTTTCAGTGCCAAGTGTTGTGCCAACTCCACTTAGGCATGTGTTAGTGCTTCAATTTAGCTGTCATCTTTTTATTAAATATTTCACATGAGGTGGCACAGAAGGGTTTTTTTATGGGGGTAGTGACCAGGATAAAATCTATCCAAATAAAGACAACTAACTAGATCTGTCTGAGGCTGTACAGCAGCATACAAAGGACAGGATGACTTGATTTTGTCATCCTTCACAAAAAAATTAGTAACTTCACTGGAAGACACTTGGATATTTCAAAAACATTTTTGAGGAATGCTGAAAAAACTATTTGGTATATTTTCTGCAAGAGATTATAAATTCCTACTGCATTTATCTAAAGTAGACTTAACAAGTTTAAAAGTCAGTCTATTTTTTTCTAGTAACTTTGGCAGTTTTTTCTTTGGTTGTAAATACCAGCTTTTCCTATCTTTTTAAAAAATAATTTCTCTGAAGTTAACATAGTGCTCCCCCATTTACGAGCATAAAGGACAGAAGATTTACTTGACTTGGTTAGATGCTTCTTAAAAAGTGCTAAAAGTGTTTTAAATGGCTTTTATTTGAGAGTAGCATCAAGGAGGGTATCAATAAAGCCACTGGCAGCTGTTTCCTTCTGAACTTGGCCATCTTAGGAAGTAATGCTCAAAACTAATTGGATGAGAAGACTCTTTGCAGGAACTTGGAATATTAGTCTGTAAAGAAGAGTATAAGAATAGAAAGCACCATCTACCTATATGTTTTTACCAAACAAGTATAATGTATTAAACATGGTCTATTGTATGCTCTTAATTTTGAGGGCCAAATTTGAAAGTAATACTGTGTAATCAAGTTTTAAATCTGGATAAAGAAAGTGAAAGTTTGTATCCAATATCAAGAATCTGACCTTCTGAATTTGGTATAGTGGCTTTGCCAGTTCTTCAGTTGGTTATGCCATCCCCAGTACCAGTACATAACACTGCTGTGGAATTCTGTCTGCAACTTACACCCGAAAGAGTTCTATTTGTTGACAGAGTAGAATTTTTTTTTTCTGCAAAGATAATACTTTTAATAATATGTCTCTTATGTGATACAAACATATGAATTAAACATTTTTAAAAATGGCAAATTTCTGTTTCTGGAAGTACTACCAAGTTGCTATGCCTACTTGAAAAAATGTTTGAAAACAAGTGTGTCCCAATTTTATTGCTTTCAGAAGCCATCTGATTACAGGGTAGTATATGTTCTGCATACTAGTAAAAGGCAAAGCTGTTTGTTGGGTTGTTCCCCTCACTAATTATTTTTGTTTCCAGTAGCCACCTCTCTGGGTGTCAGTGGTCACTGTTCATTGACCAACCATCTGGTTACTGTGGTTTATGGTTTTTATAGCACTTTTTGCCCATACCCTTCTTTTTCAACTTACCTATTACAGTGTTGTGTTTTGAGGACTAGAGGATTAGTTTATTTATGAAGCAGGCTTCAGACATGCCTGACTTTTCAGAAATACCACTTGAAACTGGTGCAACAACCTGTGAAGACCATGCACCTCAGTCTCTGAATAGTGTAGGCATAGTGGAAAGTTTGAAATAAAAGGGTTTTTTTAAGAGAAAAAGAGTTAATTGCAGGAGAATTCTGCTTGTCCTGACACTATCCTTCTTGAATAGTTTCTGATTACTGTACTTGAGAAAACTCTTCCAGGTTGCTTCATTTCTGAGAACATTTATGTTATGGAGTAGCCCAAAGAGCTGTTACATCTGGAGTCTGAACTTTCCAGTTTTGTTAGCTGAGAAAACGAAAATAGCATCTTTCCCTTTGGGTTAGGAAGCAAGTGTGATGAGTCTTATCTCGACTGTGAGAAATCAACTGACTGCTACAAAAGAGACTACGTAATGTCTGACTTATTCTGCTTTTAGGGAAGAGCAATAATGAGTTTAGCCAAATAGACACCTGAATTTAGAGATCAAGCAGAATTTAATATAGCTGTCATATGCTAAGAAACTGCTCTGCCTCAGTACCGTTGAGGTCACATGGTGCATACTCTGGGAATTAATATTTCACAGCTAGATGGGGCCATCTTTCTGAAAGAGCAATACCTAATTTACTGCTAAGGTTTTGATACGGTGCAAGTTGGATTTTGGTCATATAGTTCTTTTTGCTGAAGTGTTATATATGTCAGGAAGCATACATGTATTATTTTGGAGATGATACAGACTTCTGCATCTATTCTGGCTTTCTACTGAACTTACTTTTACTTTTGTACATTCTCAGGTGGCCTAGTTATATGCAGCTTCACACTCTATTCCTACTAAAATTTATGTTTTCTAACATAATGCGTGTTACAGATTAAATAGTCATTCTGATGTCCTTCACTTAAAAAAACTGATTTTTTTTTAAAATGAGCTGAGTAAATATCTTCAGTCTGTATATCATAGATGGTTAAAAAGGCAAACGTTGCCAGATTTGTTGTACAACACTTGGCAGTCAAGTATGAGGCATTAAACTCTGATTTAGTTGTATTCCTTTGGTGCACTGTTGATTGTAGTTTACTACGGTATAATTATTTCTTTATTTTTGTATTAATCTGATTTTAAAAATGCAGTAGCATCATCCTTTATTCTGAATGTATGTAGTCTTATTTGATTGACTAGGATGTTGTTAAAAAAAGAAAATCTGCTGGTGTGACTACTTCAGCACTGAGGATGATACTAGCAAATGAGAATTGTATGTAGGGCAGGTATTATGATTTCAGCTGTTGGTAAGGGGTAGAGTAGAAGGGTAAAAGCACAGACTGATTACAATAGGTTGGATTAGTGTAGAGAAAAGGAATATGAAAAGGTAGGAACACAGTGAGAAAAAGTAGGGGAAGGAAGCACATTCCGGAGGACTTTGGATAATACTATACACTATTAAGGAGCGAAAATTGAAGCTACAGAAAAAGCAAACAAAGCTATCTTTTCTTTTTCTACTAAGTGATGCTGTTCATAATTCCTTATTTCAGTATGTGCCTGTTACTGCTACCTGTTTCAGTGCTGGATATTTCTGTTGGGTGCCATGGAGTCCAATAGACTGCCACTCAAAATTTTCAGCTATTGCTCGTACAGCTTATATTTTTAAATAATTCAGTCTAGGCTTTTGACAATTTAACACAGCCACCCGTTACATTTGATGTGTTTTTATGTGATAGGAGTAGAAGAGGAATTATGTCACCTAAAATGGTGTAAAATTTCTAAAATGCTGTTTGAGGATGGACATATTGATTTGCAATAATTCAGCAAAATAATTCTTAATGTGAAGGCAATTAGAAGTAATGGAGATTACTTCAGCAGCTTGAAATGCATGAATTTCAAAAAAGAGTTGAAAATTTCAGTGTACTTGTATGATGTTTGAAGGGAGGAAATGTAGTAATTTTGCGCTAAGTAAAGTTTATGCAGTGTCAGTATTGCCAAGAGGCAGACCAAAATTATCAAGGTAAACTAGCAGCAATAAAGTATTGTATTACTTCCTATAATCAGAAAGAAAAAATTGCCTTTATGATCAAAATCCTTTGGAAGAAAAATAGATAATCAAATCTGTAAAAATAAACTTGATGATCCAGCGCACATCTAGTAGACCATTTTGGTGAAAATCAAAAGTAGGCAAGAATTTGTCTGTCTGGTAGTATTTACTTGTTTATTAACAATGATTATGCCCATAATTGCCTTTTTAGATCCTGTCATTACATCAATGTGCCAGTCCGGTTCAAGCCAAAGGCAGAAGGAATGTTTGAAGATGTCTTCGTTGTGCTGACAGCCAAATATGGCCCAATTAATATTCGGCTATGTGGTAAAGCTATTGCAAGAAAATAGAACAGTTTTATAACTGTTTGTAAGAATTTATAACAGTTCATACCATTTAAAATATTCAAAGATTTGCTACTACATTTCCATACTAATGTCCTACTTGTTTTGCCCTGTGATGCTGCTTTGATGAGAAGTCTTCTGTAAGATAAATTATGGTGCTTGTTTTACAAGTCTGTTTTGATAGTAAAAACATTGAGAAATAACATTGTATGTTTTAAAGTTATCATTTTCTAATTTATGTTTCTGCACTTTTGATGAAAATGGAAGTTTTCTATTTTTGCATTTATTAGAAATAGCTAGATACTGATATATTTTATTTTAAGCTTTGTAAATACAGAAATAAAATCTGTGTGTAAACAGTTGATTCTATCTGATTTCTGTCTGTGTGAGAGGATTCTTTGCTGTAGGTAAGGGATCAAGCTACCTCCTCTTAGACAATGCTAAATTTTTGGGGGGCTTTGAGGGAACAGGGGGAAGCATTGCAGTCCAGAAGCTGACCTATTAATATCACATTTCCGTGAGGTAATGCTGGGATCTGGCAATCAGCCCTTACCTTTTTACACAGTTCAGTGGCAGGCATAAGCATTGTTTTTAACTCTTAACAATGTGAACACAACCTAAATTTTAACAGGAGCAATAGTGCCTTCAGCCTTCCAGAATGATGCATCTTACCCAGTATTCTGTCTCTGAAAGTCACACAAAGATTTTACTTAGAGAAATGACGTAAGCCTGGCTGCTTACTGGTTCAATTCCATTTCCTCAGCATCTGCCACTAGATGAGTAAGGATGGGAAGTAGAATCCCACCTATGCCTTTTTTTCCCATTTATTGGCCTGTTTGTGAATTCACCTGTTCACATTTTTTAACTCTTTTGACACCTAGCAAGCTCTAAAAGTTCACTGTATATTCTTTTAATAAAATTTGGTTTTTGTGTGATAAACCGGATTATTTCTGATTTAGTTGAGTACTCTCCAGTTCTTCTATTGTAGGAGTCATTGAACAACAGTTTGGCCATCACCTTACCCATTGTTACATGTCATAGAATCACAGGATAGTATGGGTTGGAAGGGAACTTTAAAGGCTGTCTTGTCTACCACCCCGGCCATGGACAGGAACAACTTTAACTAGACCGGGTTGTTCGGAGCCCAATCCAATCTGACCTGAAATTTTGTTTCCATGGATAGGACATCTTCCACTGCTCTGGGCAACCTGTTCCCAGGATATGATTGGCTTGCTGTGCTGCAAGTGCACATTGCCAGCTCATGTGCAGCCTCTCCTCCACCAGCACCCCAAGCTGTCCTCAGCAGAGCTGCTCTCGATCTGTTCATTCCTGTGAATGATGCTTGGGGTTGCCCTGACCCAGATGCAGCCCCTTGCACTTGGTGTTGTTAAACCTCAAGAGACTCCCGTGGGCCCACTTCTCGAGCTTGTCCAGGTCCCTCTGCCTGGCATCCCATCCTTGAGGTGTGTCAGCTGTACCGCTCAGCTTGGGGCCATCTGCAAACTTGCTGAGGGTGCACCCGCTCCCTCCTTCTGTGTCCTTAATGAAGATACTAAATAACTCTGGTCCCAATACGGATCTTTGAGGGACACCACTTGTCACTGGTGCCCATTGGGACTCTGAGCCGTTGACCACTACCCTCTGGATGTGACCAACCAGTATCTTATCCAATTAACAGTCCACCCATCAAATCCATCTCTCTCCAATTTGGAGAGAAGGATGTTGTGGAGGACTGTGTCAAAGGCTTTAAAGACTCCAGATAAATGACACTTGTAACCCTTCCCCTGTTCACTGATGTAGTCACTCCATAGTAGAAGGCCATCAGGTTGGTGAGACAGGATTTCCCTTTGGTGAAGGGTGCTGCCTGTCTCAAGTCACCTCCCTGTCCTCCTTTAGCATAGCTTCTAGGAGGAGCTGTTCCATGATTTTCCGAGGCACAGACGTGAGGCTGATGGGTCGGTAGTTCCTGGGGTCCTCCTTTCTACCCTTTTAAAAAAATGGGTGTAATGTTTCCATTTTTTCAGTCACCTGGGACTTCACCATCATGACTTGTCAAATACCATGTTGTTGATAGCCTTTGGCTCTGTCTGCTATTTTATTTTTGTACCATGGAGCTGTATGCCTGAAGTTGCTTTAAGCTAGAAATGCAGGTTTTTGACAGCATTGTTCTGTCATAGCATATGTACATTATTCCTTCAGGTTGGTAGGAGTGTGAGCGAAATTTGTTTTAGTAGGAGGTTGTTTGTTTAGCAGCATTTTCAAACAACTGAAATGTGAAAAAACAGGGAGGAAAAACTTGCATTGCCTTTGGTATATGCCATCAGTGTTATGTGAAAGTATACTAAAGCTGCTGTTTCTCAGCAGTCTGGAAACCCGGCAGGGAAAATTTATTAAAAGAAGTTAAACCAGAGATGAGAAGTCTTGTCACCTCCTTCTCCCAACGTGTAAGTTCCTGTCTGTGAGATACTGTGACCATGCTCCTTTTGCCCTCTTTCTGCCAGATGTTCCATATTTCCTTAATTGACGTGATGCCTGTGTACTTCTGAGTACAGAATTGGAATAGAGGGAGTCTTCTGTCTGCTGCCTTACCTCAACAGGTTTGGCTGCTTCATTTGAGCCAAATGAATATTATCTGATCATTTGAGAAGGACTTTAGTGTACACAAGCCTATGTCTGTTCAGTTTTAGAAGCACAACTGGAAGTTAACTTCCAAAGCTGGAAAAAAGACTAATCTGCCTTTGAATTACAATAAGAAGCCCTGCCTTTGGATAATTAAGTATTTGGTGTAAATTCAGAACTGTCGTTGTGTTCTGTTCCTGTGGTGGGCCTGCTGTCTGTGACTCTGTTCATACTTCTGTTAGGGGCTTTTGAGTTCTTGAGATGAGAAGAACTGGGGAGAATGGTTATGCATTTTCTTCTGTGTTTCCACCTGGATTGGATGTAACGGAGGAAAAGGATGCAGAATGTGCTGCTGTGGATACTCTGGTGAATTATGCTTGTGTGCATAAATGTGTAAATATATACACAGGTGAAACACATCTAAGTATGAGCAAACATCCTCATTATCCAAGGGAATCCTGCTTTGCAGGTGATGTTAATTATTTTGGTATCTGTTTGCAGCCCACTGTGCTTGTTTCACTCATAATAATGACTTCCTTTGCAGTCGCTTCAAACTGGTTCCATTCCTACTCCATAAAATGAGATTGCTTCCTTTCCCCATGGTTGCTTTATTTATATTTTAAACTTTTATAGTCGAGACAATCATGCTTTGATTTGTCCACTGCTTACTGTGAAGAAGTCCTGATTTCTGTCTCTACTTCTTTTAGGGATACAGAAAAATAGAACAATTGTGTCCCAAATTTGATTTGATTAAGATTTTAAGCCATAATTCTTTTAATAAAGTAAGCAGAATTAACTTTAGGTATAATTATTTTCTCATTTTGATCTTTGACAGCTTTGAAACTTTTTTCAATTTTCTTTTGTTGTTGCATGCAATGTTTTGTCTCAGACCAGCAAGATTGACTCAAACACTCCAAGCAGCAAACTTGAAAAAATCCCAAACAAACCTGAAACTACACCTTTTTAATTAGTCATCTTACTCGTTGATTTTAAGACTAGTCAGAGAGGAAATTCAGAAATAAATTATTTTTAAAAATTCATTAAGTGTCTAGCACTGAGGATGTCTGTGTACCTGTTCAACCTAATTGGGATATTAGTAATCATAATTATTCAAGAGCTTTGTAAAGTTTTCACATCATTGACTACAAATGGAGTTATAATACATTCTGTACACGTGCTTCAGTGTGTTTTGGAGATTGTTGCCCTGGCATCTGAAACTAATTAGCGTTCAGAAAATGTTGTATAGGTGCATATCAAGGCCTGGCTGTCTAGAAGATTATTTTGATTATATAAAAGCTTAAAATGGTAAAGAGAATTTTGTGAGTGTTTTTTGCTATATAAAGTAAATTACTGAGGGCTGTCATGGCTTTTTGAAATAGAATACTAAATACTCTTGGCATTTCTATTGTAGGAATGCCTGGTAGGAAAGATGCTGGTATATTCTTGCTCCTATGATTTGCGGAGGAGTTGGGGAGTAACAAAGTTCACCATGAGGTTAGTAGGTTATGTATCTTCTGTATGTGGAACATGTTAGCTTTCTATATTGCAGCATCTTTGGTAATGAGAAAAGGCATTCTGGGAACAAAAGTCCTTGGAAGCCAGTGAGAGAGTGGGCAGGTGACATAAGATCAGTTGTCCCTGGTACTGTAATTGAGTATCCTGACTTTTAGTCACAGCTGTCTTGTTCTACCTTTTTTCAAAGGTAACAGACAACAGAAGTTCATGCCTTACAGCTTTCACTGTATAGCATAAATGAAGAATATGCATCTTTTTATCAGAATGACAAACATTAAATGTTTGGGTGGAGAATCCACCTGCCTGCCATGATGCCTCAAATTCAGTAAGAAAGGTGACTGTTAATAATTTTTTAAGTGGTAATGTTTGCATCATACCAATTTTCTCCCCGAATTTGCCAGTTAAGTAGAATATTGGTTCTAGCTTCCCATTTGAAAATTTGAGTTGGCATTAACAGTAGAAAAGATTTTTCTCAATGTTCTTATAACAGTAGTGATTTTTTGCCTTTACAGCACTGCATTAGTCCACTGATACATCATGGAATGTGGAATCTGCCTTACAGGTTCTTGTGGAGTGGTAACTTCAAGTACAGAATAAAGAAGTATTGCAAGCTGGAACATGGTGGATTAAAAAGAGGATTTTCTTTAGACATTTTATTAATTTGCTAAAACTGCTCCTGAAATCTTTTCAAACTTAATGCAATGTGCTAAATTTATACTAATAGCATAAACACCTAGCTTACAGCATAAGAAAGTTAACATAGAAAACGAAAATTCTGCTTTCAATAATATACTGTTTGACCACAAAGCTTTCCTAAGCATATTTCTCAATCCTGGATGTTTTATTTTTGCTGTATGATTGTTGGACGACAGTCTTACATGAGCAGTTTTTAGATGTAAAATTAGATGGATATAATGCACTTGGATTAATTTTCTGTAAATATTATCTGATCAGTTTTGAAAACTGTGTTCTTGGGTAGCACTTTTTGGCTCTAGACATTTCCTACGTGAAAATGTTGGTTTGGTTTTTGCACCTCTCTGATTCTAGGAATGTGTAATTTCTAGAGCTGCTCAAAAGCTCAGAAAGATGCAACTAAATTGTTTGTTCTGAATAATTAGCTTTATCTCTATTCTCAAAATTCTCTTTTTTTTTTTTTCCCCCATGGGGGAGAAAAAGGTAGTCAGTGCTGACACGCCAAAGCTTTTAATGTATAAATATCACTTAAAACCATGGCATTTTTAAGTCTAAGACAGCATTTTTAAGTATAAGACTCTTTATAAAGCTCTCTAATATTTTTGCTGATTAGTGTATTCATTACTGCCACTGTACTTGGCACTTATTTGTAACACAAATTCATGTGTTTATGGCTCGCAATGCTGAATTCTGAGACAGTTTGTCCTTGATTCCAGGGGCAGCTTGTTGTCTGGGAATGATATTTTCAGGTATGTCTTTCCTCACAGACTCTCATCTATAGCCACCTGCCTAAATCTGACAGTTGAGCACCAGCTGGGAGTTATGACCCGGAGAAGCATAAAAGGGCTGGAGCGAGACAAAATGATCCATCAAGTCCTGCTTGTAAGTCAGGTCTCCAAACATGCATTTTCCACTCTATAAATTAAAAATTATAATACTAATGGGTGTTCTTTTGTATTCATCCAACAATTGGTTCATTAGGTAGGTATGTACAAAGAGGCTCTGCTTGTCAATGCTGTTTGGCTCTAAAAGGAGGCAAAATCGGTAGGGGTTAGGCTGGTCGTGAAATGCCCCCACCCCTTTTACCTTCCTTCCATGTTTGTTCTGGGAGGCTGGCGGTAGGTAATACTCATCCTGCATAGAGCTGGTTTGCATTGTGAGTGTTCTGTCACTAGTCACAGCTGTCAGGTATGTCAGTCATGTAGTATTGTGCTGGTGTCAGAGACATAATCAGAGAGATTAGGTGGACACAAAGAGCTCTGAATGAGGTGGTAATTGCGTTCAGGGGGAAAAGAGAGTTAAAGAAAGAAACTTTCCTTTCTCACAAGATCCATTAAAGAGGTGACAGCTAATATATTAAAGCTGGAACAAGATAATTGTGGTAAGAATCTTTGTGTGTTCTCCCTAAAATGCAATGTGCTCACAATAAATATTCAAATGCTTATTTTGTGTTGTGAATACCAGATAACCATTTACAGTGAAATGCGACCTCTTTCAAAAAGTTTAAATTCATTGCCAAGAATGTTCTAGGAACAGTTATAAAACTCAAAAGGAATATTGGTGCTATACTGAATCACAAAAATGCCATCTTATGAAAGCTTCTTTGCAGGGATTTTCTTCAAATTGGTCTAAGTGGTGGAAAAGAAATACTGAGATGCCAGCCATGGGCTGTGCTCTTCCAGACTTTGCTCTCTTTGAGTAGTACTTGAATAGTTCCTCTCCCCCTCCTCTCTCTCACTTTTTTTTTTT
>VWZT01004606.1:790354-808147 GCA_013397055.1 Pachycephala philippinensis | reverse complement strand
TTCCCTTCCCTTCCCTCTCTGCATTTTGAAGTACTGAAGGTTGCTACAAGTGTACACGCAAGATGCGTACTGGAACTTCCTTTGGCAGCAGTCTTTTAAGCACCTGGTCAGTGTGTCTTGTTTCCTGTCCCTACATTTGAGGTCAGATCCTCTGTCCCCTCCAAACAGGCAGGGATAAATGTTTTGGCATCCTCTTCAAGGTCTGAACATTTTCCTTTGTACCTCTGGAAGCTCTTAAAAACCTCAGCTGGTGTAAGGACTTAGGAAACTGCTGATCTGTTGAGTATTCTTTATTATCAATGAGTATAAAATTGATAAGTAATGAGTAAAAAAGCCAAAAGCAACCACTAGTGGCAAAATCAGTCCCACAACAAATTTAAATAGTATCAAATATCATCCACTGTACTGCTTGCCATCAGAAAACATGAAAAGCACTTTCATTTCTGTCCATTAACTTCTTGGGATCTTGCTAGGGTTTCTGTGTTGACTGAAGTAAAAACCCAGTCTGACAATCTTTGCTCACAGAACTTTCAGAACCTTCAAAAGTGACTGTATATATACAGGAAGAAGAAAATACTATATTAGTCCCTATTGTGATAAATTTCCATGTCTCCCTTGCCATTCAAACCAACACTTCTCCATTTTCTTTTGCAGCACCAAGTTCTAATAAACCTTACAATACAAAATAGAGAACGGTATGAGTCAGGAAATCTTATTTGACTGATTCTTCATACAAATGAAAGTAGTTTCCCATTTCTCATGGTATTTATGGTGGTTTTCCAAACCTTCTTTTCTTGCTGGCTGTTCTGATTGATAGTGAAGTGGGTTGAGAAGAGTCACCTCCAAAGATGGAAAGATTTGACGCATTTCCATTGTAACCACCCTGCAAGTGCTTTTAGGATAGTTGAGCCACCATGTGTTGGTATAATGGATTGATCAGTTTGATTCTTTTGATACAGGTAAATCACTTTGATGCAGGTTAATTCAGGCTGTGTTTACAGAGGTAATTCTGATCCCTTTTTCAGGCTCCTGTATGTGTTTTCAAAGAAACAATACCCCAAAACCTTTAGAGAATGAAAACCCATTCCTCCCTATTTACAGAATGGTGTTTTTTCTTTCAAGCTGGAAGCCTACAAAATAAGTCTTAGGTTTTCATCATAATCCTTTATGAGTTTTATATCTACTTTATAAGTTGGCAATTTTAAATGGTTCCTGGTGAGTAGAGCCCTGGTGAGCTTCAAAACCTCACACAGTTTCAATGAACCTGTGTGAACCTGCTTCAGAATCTCTGCAAGTTTTCCAAGCTTTTATGCTCTCGTATGGTTTACAGACAAAAACCTACAGGGGTCCCATTTAAAGCCTCCTAGCAGCTAAAAGATAGAGAAAAAACGGCTTTTAAAAAACCTGAAGTACCCTCTTATGAGTGCATTAAAAGCAATTTTGTTTGCTTTCCACTTTCAAAATGCTTCAAGCTGCCAAAGACGCGATGTTAGAAAATTACTCATGAGTACGAGAGAGAAATAGTCTTTGAAAGTTGGTTCATAGTAAAGGATGATAGCTAGGCAAGTGGAATTTCTGTGTTCAGAAAGAAATACCTTGTGTTCTCATACTGCAGATTTTTCTTCTGTCTCAGTAATCTGTCCTTCAGTGGTTCTTCACCTTTATCTTACAGGTTTTCAGCAACAGTGTGAAAATCAGCTCAGAACTTCAGGTTGTTCCTGTGGATGCCATCTATCAGTGTTTGGAGACCAGGACCTCCACAGAGAGGGAAGGCAATGCCAAAGCAATGAAGGCTTGTAATTTAACCTACCTTTCAGGTAAATCACCGTGTGTCACCCTGTGGATTGTCTGACAGTCTGTACTGTAGGTTTTAGGATGTTTTAGTATTGCATTGTGGGTTTTACATTTTCATTGCAGTGTTTGGTGTTGGAGTGGTTTCTTGATTTATTTTCTGTATGGGAAACACTGGGCCAAAGGCAAAGTATTAAAATGTCCTCCTCATTTTGATATTGCTACAGCTTCTCACAGGTTTTTCTCTCTTTCTCTTCCAGTGTAAATAAAGACAACAGTGTGGAGTAGACTTTCCAAAATTCAAGAATATTTGGACCTTGTGTTCTGTTCTAAGCCTCTCTTGAACAAATATACTTTCCTTTCTGAATTGTATTGCTGAGTGTTAGGGAAAGAAATTGTTCGGAAAGATTCACTTAATGAAACCTAGGGATGACTTGACAAAACAAACTTTAGTGAACTGTTTAAGTTCACTTTCTAATGGTTTAAACAGATGTTACGTCTAAGAATCTCTAACAAAATTATGCCTTTTAAAGGCTTACCTTACATACTTCATGGTCTTGTGAATGTGGCATATTTGGTCTGAATAACTATGGAGGAAAAGGACTAACAGCATTAACTTTCCATGGTTTTAGTTTTTGATTTTAAAACTACATATCCACCAGCCTCTTAGGTTTTTCTCTAGGGAATCAAAAAGAAGAAAGGAAAATTTTGGTGCGCTTGGTTGTTGACAATAGCTGAAAATGGAATAAATATTACAAGAATTAAAGAACTAAAATAATTAAGTGAAAGTACAGAAGTGGTAGTGAAAAGTGTCTGAGCTGTATTGTCCTTGTGACAAAACAGAAAGCAAGATGTGTGTGAACAGGATGTGAGCATAACCTGAGATCATGAGATAAAGATTCTTACTTGGTTTTAACTGTGAAAACATGACCATGAGCCTAAAACTTACATCTGGAAATAATGCTGGCTTACAGACTAGCAAACCATTGCGTAGTTGAGTACTAATTGAAGAGGTTTGGTAATTTTAGAGATCAAGTAAATTAAATGATGGCATGAAATTTTGAAAGGACTGGCATACCTAGAGCAACAGCTGATGCTTAATCTCACCATTTACTTGTGTAAACCATTTAATGCAGGCAAATTTTTTGATTCCCCAAAACTCATTTGCTGCCCCTTCTCAACTACATAGCTTTTTATGGGGTCAGTTAGTCTATTTTAGGCAGCTGGTGTATGTTAGGAAGTTATTTCAAAGCCTCTTGCATATGCTACCTATTTCTTGCATAGTCTCTATAGTTCCTGTGTACCCCTCTCCATTGTGATCACCCCTGAAGTCCTCAGAGGAATCACTTCCAAAGCTCTGGGCATCCCTGTGTGGCCTGTATGGAACTAGTCTGTTAGTATTTTCAGTACTGCTGCAAATATGAAAAGATGTTTGAGTTTAAAAAAATCCCCACCAAACTCCAAACCAAACAAACAGGACCCTTCCCCAGAAGAACTGAGGCTTCACAGAACTGCTACAACAATGCAGGATTACTCATAAGAAGAATAATCACTGGCATCACCAGGCATGAGAACAGCTTTGCTGCAGTATGGTATTACCCTCTTGGGAAGGGTCTAGGTGAGATTCTCCTGCACTGCTTCAGTAAGGACGTTATCGTGGGGGGTTTTTTATGGCATGGAGTTCCTTATCCACTCTTTTGTAGAAAGATTAAATTTATTTTGTGTAATTGCAAAAGCACATATGAGTGTGGAATGAAAGAGAAATTCATATACTAACATGGAACTTGCATTTGTAACATGAAAAATAATTTAAATCAGATTTTTTTTTTGGTCCGGTATAGAATGAGACAAATAGGAGAAAAATGTTGACTCATTGAAGGAAGGAAGTTGAGAGGTCTTTAAAAAAAGATTTTGGGAAGAGACTTTGTATACTTTAACACTTGGCTGTGCAGGAGTGTTGTTGGTGGATTAAGTAGAAGATGTTAGCTTTAGCTACACAGATGAGAAATAATTTTTCTTTATTCTAGCAATGTATAGAAAATAAGCTGTCTTTTAGAAGATGAAACTGCAGTTTAATGAAGTCGTGGGCAGAAGCTACTGCCTGGATCTTGCTATGTTTGCAGAAGAGGTAACTGCCCCTCAGCTGCTTGTCACCATCTTTTCAGCTGGTGATTATCATCGTCTCAGATCTGTTCGTTGTGCATGTTGTCATTTTCTAACTTGTCTGTCAAAATGAGTTAGGTTGNTTTTTTTTTTTTTTTAAAGTTAACTTGGTTCTCTTCGAAGGCAACAGATTGTGGAACATTTGTAATAAGAGCCCCTCCAGCAGATAATCTCAAGCAGAAGGGTGATGACAGGCGGCTGGAGGTTGTAACCTCTTCTGAGCTGGAGCAGTTTCTTGAGATAAATTAGTTATTCCAAAAGTTGTGTGGAAGCAAGCATATCTGCTGCAGGGGCGGGGGTCTTGTAGACACCCCTCACCCTGCAAAGCTGCTTCTGACACTTCCACAGCCAGGAGCCACCCATGCTGCTGATCTGCTCCCTTCTATGGGCATGTGACTTAGAGCAGGGTGTCAGTATTTAGAGCCTGTTTGAGTCAGAAAGACATGCTGGAGTGGAAAGCAGGCCAGCTTGTGACAGTGATGCTGAGTATGAGGATGCCTTTGTCAGCTTGACTAAGGACCAGCCCACCTACAGGTGCCATTTTTTGATGAAATTGGGTTGAAATGCAGATGCTCTCAGCCCGTAACTGCAACAAAACAGGGAACTGCTGCTGCAGGAGCAGCAGCAGAGACTGGGGGGGTCTGTTAATGCCCTGAAGTGCACTGCAGTTCTTGAAAACCTGCTTTCTCAGGAATTCAACTCATATATGCTGAAGTGCTAACATGAAGGTTGTCCTAAGATGCTTTTGAGTTAATTTGGTAATGTGGAGGTTGCTAAAGCATTTGTTCTTTGAGATGCATGAGTTGAGGACTTATTAGTGTGGGAGGCCGTACTTCCTCTCTGCAGAGGAAGACCTCCACAGTGCTCAGCCTAGTTAATGTATCTCAGAATATGAAACTTTATAAATATTGATATCTAAAGGAGGCAATTTATGGTTCCCCTTGCCAAGAATCTGCCCTACTTATTTATCTGGGGATAGGATGAGGTCCATGTTCTATGTTAATATGATAAGCCCATGCTCTAGCAGGTCAGACTGATAAATGGTCTCTCAAATGGATCTTCCTGTTTGAAGATGAAGATGTAATTGTAACTCAGTCCCAAAGTCCAAGAGGTCATGTCAGAAAAAGCAGATAAAACAGCCATACATGTGAAGTTAGGTGTGTCAGACACAAACTCTGAAACAAAAGAGGCAAACTGAATATTTTAAGTGAAATCCAAGTAGAAATGATGTGAGTGCAAAGGTGGGACTGCAATCCTAGGGCCATGAGAGGATGAGCTGGAAGAAAGGTGAAAAGTCTGTTGACCTGGCGTAGTGTTGATGTGCACCACTATATCCAACTGGGAGATGTAGAAGGACCTGTGGTGGAGATAGTTTTACTTGGTCTTGCCTTCTGTAGTGCTTAGGGTACAGTTCTCATCTTGTAACTCCACATTCCTGAATTTCTGGCTTTAATCACCAAGAACAGCATATTCTTACGAGGACTTGCGTCTTCCTAGTGGCACTTAGAGAACATGCTGGCTGCTTAATGCAGCATTCTTGCATCCAGATCCGTACTGCTGCTTCAGCATCAAGTGTCTGTAATTGTCAGTCTCAATAAATTGAAACTCTCAAAGCACTGAAGGGTAACACCGTGTCTATTGTAACTGACTCTTGTGATGTTTGTTTTAGAAGCGACTCAAGTACTGTGTCAGTTCAAGAGTGAGTGTTAAGTTGCCGAAACTACCTACTGAGATGCATCTGAAAGAAAGGATTTTTCTTTCTTACAACTATTGTGTCTAATCATCTCTTATTTGCTGGGTTTAGAACTCTGGAAGGAAAAGTGATTTGAAAGAAAGTCTGTAGCTCAAAATCTGTATTGAATGGTACTATCTATTACAACAGAGAAATTTATTTATTGTATGACCATAATGTTTTCTTCTTAAAAAAACCCAAACCCTAAACTATATAATATTTTCTTTCTGAAATTGTCCTTGCTGTGATTTACAAATCTAAACATTTTTTAACCAGAAACCTGCAATTGATCAAAAAGCTACATAAAGTATGTCTTTGCAGAACTTAAAGAGGATCATGCGGCAGAAAATATCAACACCAACTATTAGTGTAAATGGGTGTTCCTGAAGGTGCAATGGAATGTTCCTGACTAAAAGATATCTTTAATCCCCTTCTGAAATGGAATTTTGCAATGCAGCTGAGGGCCAACTGATCGTAAAAGGCTTATTATGAGGCTGAGACATTGTTGGGTCTGGATACTCTTTGAATGGCATCTCGATGTCAGCCTAGCCCCATGCTGATTTTACTTTCTTTCTCACTCTTAGGGAATAGCTAAATGACACACATTCTTCTTCCTGCTGATGAGGTAAATTGTAAACATCCCTCTAAACTCTCAAATTCACCTGCTAGAGTGATCTGTCTCAGCTGTGGCAATGCAAAGTTTCTTTTCATTCAATTAATGGGACAATTATATCAGAATGATGAGATCATGCCTTTTGCTGAAAAGAATAGGGATCTTTCATGAACAAAGAGAGCTTTATTTACATCTTTACAAATAAAGCACCATTTCATTCAGTGAAAGTGGGTGACTGCTACAATTTGGGTAGGCACAGCATGGCATGAAGGTGAACTCACCCTGTAGAGTGGTAGGTAGAGCTTTGGGGTGGCTGTCTCAAAACAAAATAAGCAGTATTTTGGGCTTTTTTCCCTGCTTACACTGACTAGTGTGCAGAGGGTTCTGGTATTGCCTAAGTAAACCTAAGACTGTTGAAAGTAATGTTTGCTAAATAGATGTAGAAAACCCATCCTGGTCTTTTCAAGACTTTTCTTGTAGGTAGATTTTGTGCACGTAAATCAAAGTGTAGTGGTGGACAGTTCTGTACTCTGGGGGAACTTCTGTGACTCATAATTTGATCCCAAGTTGTGAGCCATATCCGAACAGAAACATGGAAACTATTTCCATTCTTGATTCTTTAGACTCATATATTTGTACAAGAGAAACCCCATTGACATTGCTAAGAGAAATACATGAGTCTGAGATATTTTTACAATTCTTTCTTTAAGCTGCAGAGCATATTTTTTCTTTAAAAAAATCATTCAGTGAATACTAATTTTAGTCTGACTTTTGACACTGTTCTAAATGACATCTGGATTTCATATAAAATCATATGTCTAGTACAAAGCTGAGACTGCCCACTGACAAATAAATTCCTATGCTCTTTAAGAACAGACAAATCACAGCAATACTGACTCCAAAGTGATTTTAGTTTTATTTCTGGTAGCAGATGTGATTCTGAGGCCTCTTTAAATGAATTGAGCATCTATCCCATGCCTGGATCATTGCAGTTAACTACCAAGTAGAGCCTATACCAGTCAACAGAAGGACTTGTGGATGGGGAGAAGTGTCTTCGACACCGCTCCAGTTTTCACCATATGGGTGGGTGAGTGGTTTGTGGGACCAGAGAGGCCCAGTAGGTGAGAGGGTGACTTGGAGCCCCTTGCAGCAGCAGCTGGGCAGCCTCTGGCTGCGTGCCCCATGCAACTGTTCAAGCGGTCCAGGCGCTGGTGTTCCCTGCCAAGATTTCCATGCTGCTGTTGGGCTGCGGTGCCAGGAATGGGCTTGAACAGAACAATATCTTCTTTGCTCTGCTGCCTTGCCCCCAGCAGAAGGGCAGATATTTGGAGGGAGAAAGGGCTTGGAGATAACATCGTGCCTGTTTGCCTGGGGAGGCTCTGAGGTCTCTGCGTGGCCTCGCTGCATGGGGTGTAATTCAAGTTTTGATGTTGCTCGTCTTTCATGCTTTCAGAGTAACAAACTGAGTACAGCAAAGAAATAAATAGCACTGTAAAAGCTATAAAGATTAAACAAAAATAAACATTAAGAAGTTAGTTCTAAAATCCGAGATCAGGAATAGGCTTTATTGTCTTAGAGTTACTGAGTTTTGAAGTTTGGGATAGTTATGTGCTAAAAGACTGTGAATGGCATAGCCACAAATAAACCATAAGCAGGTATTTATGCGCCCTTGTTTGCACAGTGGTGAAAAGTCTCAAGTTTGAGGAACAAAGACATTACTTCACACGTTTTCACCTTACCAGAAAGACATAGCTTGAAGAAGTGAAATTTTCTGGAAACAATGTAACTTTGGTTGGCATAAGCTCCAGGTGTAGCTGTATTTTATCAAAATGTTGCCAGACTGTCTGACATAACGTAAGGGCATGTATATTGAGAGTATACATACACGAATAACCTGCTTGGTCTCTAACTCCTCATTCTAAGGAAATTACTCCAAGTCAGCTGTTTTGCATTAACTGCCTGCATGCAAATTGTTATTGTCAGGTCAATATGAGCCAATTCCAAGCTGTTTATTTTCTTGGTTAAGGACCAACTTCTTTTGCATGTACTGCTGGGGCAGAATACACATTTTATAGAAAACAACTGAAGATTAACTGATTTATAGTAAATTTGACATCCTAGCTTAACTTGTGACAATTCATTCATGAATTCCTACTGTTAGAGTTTGGTGTAGTGAACATGATACTAAACAAGAGCAAGATGTCAATCTGCACAAGTGAGGCAAAGTTTCTACCAAGGGAAACTTCGTATGTATTGTGGATTCATCCTTTAAACAGTTTCCATTCTATGCAATGAAGGAAAGACTACTCTAGAAATGGTAACATAATAATAGAAAATAAACACAAGTAGAGGTTAATTTCACAGTGGAAGTTGACTCATATTTCAGTGCAAATGTTAATATTACATCAGAAGAATTTCCAAAGTTGCATTACTCTGAAACAGGATTTTTTTTCAGTGTTAGGATTACAATCCATCATGTCACTTCTACAAAACCTCCAAAACTCTAGTATATGGCATCACTGCCTATTGTGTAAATTCCTAACCTAGTGTGGTTGTTTAGTTCGCGTCTTTTACTTTTTGTGAGATAAGAATTAGAAGAAGGGCAAAGCAGGCTTAAAACTTCAAAGAATATAAAGAAGTTTATTACTAACAGAATTAAAGGTAATAAAAGAATAATAATAATAAAATTAAAGCAAACTCCCCCTTTCCCTCCGGCACTTCCCCCTTTCTTTCCAGCACCTCCCCCCTTTATCTCCCAACTCGCACAAAAGATAACACACATGATTTTAGGTCATGACTGCAGTTCTCAAGTCTCTTCCATATTTGAAGAAAAAGAGGTTTCTTCTGCTCCAGTGTGGTTTTTCCAAAACTGCCACAGCAAACTGACCCGCCCGGAAATCTGCTGCCGTGAAATATATTTCTCTCATGAATTTTGCAGTCTTCCCACAACTGCTATCATGAGCCATGCATGGGTATTCTTTTTAAGGATAAACAAATTCNTCCTCTGCAGGCTGCACACGGAAGTCTCTTCCCCCCGTGTCTTTGACCAAGAAATAAAACAGTTTGTGACATTACAGTCTCTTACCACCGCATGCCAGAAGCCTTTTTAAGCTGTGCGCGAAAGACACGCCGCCGCCCTCTTTTTCAGTCTCCATCTTGGCTTCATCAACATGTCACTACTTTCTCTTTCTCTTTGACCTTGCAGCCTCCATGTGAAGGGCTGATTTATTTTCGGGCTTTACGTTGGAAAGAAAAGCCTCTATTCCTTTATGCTGAGAGCTGTTCGATGTTGGCTGTGTTGGTTGCAGAAGCTGTCCCGGCTCCCGCCGGGTCTGTGCCACGCCACGTGGAGCGGGGGAGGGAGAGCCCGTCAGCCCCGGATGGTCTGGGCCATGCAGCAGCTATAGTTGTTTCTCAGCTGCTCACGGGCTCCGAGGGGTCTTGCAGCACCCCGGGGGCGCCGTGCCTCGGCCCCGAAGAGGGAAGGGGAGAGGGCAGGGGGCTCGGCCCGGCCCGGCCCCGCCACCCCTCCGGGTGAGGGACCGGAAACCAGAAGAAGGACGAATTCCCCGTGCCAGTGCCTTTTATATGCAAAATTGCGAGAAGCGATTGGTCCAAAACCCTGTCCATCAACTCAGTCTCTTCAAACCACCACACCTAGGAAAACTGGTTCTCTTGTGAAAGTCTATATTACATAGTGTATAATCTGTACCATTTTTAGTCAGTTGCAGAAGACTATCCTGGAACATAGTAGTTTCCCACTCCTTAGATTTGAGAGAGAAATACAGGGGGGTTTCGTGCATCTTGTTATGTTAAACATCTGAATTGAGGTATTATTTTTAAACATGACAGGGCACATCTCAGTACTTCTAACACTCACTTGAGAGATGTATGTATGACCTGTTAGGATGGTACCTATAAAGATAAAATAGAGCTTTGAAGTTAAAGTTTTGAGATGTAGAAACTCTTTTTCCTTTCACGTTTTGAATATTTTTTCCAGTAGTGTCTTGTTTAAAGTGATTCAGCTGACAGTGAAGAGTGCTGAAGATGGTGGCCCAAGGAGTAAACAGTGTGTTAAAGGAAAAACATGTAAAAATCTGTAGTTTTTATGTATTTTGCACTTTTGCAGCTTGTTAAACTGATGCTAAAATAACTGGGAAAGAGCCTTTTTAACGGCTTATTTTTTATTGGCCTCTGTTCCTGGTGTCTGTATGGTATGTTAGCATCTGTAGGGAACCTGCCAATAAATGAGTGGCTAAGGAAGTATCTCAGAGAAGACACAGCAAGTTATTGGAGGAACTCCTGTTAATGAAGTCCTACAGATCTGAGCATTAGAGAACAGTTTGTTTTTTTACAAGTGGTTTGTGGTCTAGTGGTTGGAGTTTGAATGCAGGAATGAATTCTGCCACTCAGCCCTCTCTGTAGTTGTTTTCTTGTCTATAGAATAGGAATAATGCTTGTGTATGCCTGGGTTGGTGAGATTGAACTGATTAGTGACAACAAAATGCTTTGAGGGCCTTTAATGGAAGGCATTAAACAACTGCATGCTATGCAGATTTTCAATATTAAAAATATATTATAGGTGACATGCAAAAACTGTGGGGATGATAAAAAAAAAAGTCACTGGGATTCATTTAACAAGAAAGAGCATAGAAAACAGTTCCTAAGATCCTTTGGGAGGAGTTACCTAGAAGGGAATAATATAACAGTCTTATTTGCAGTATTTCTGTAAGCAATTGTGAAAACATTTTTCCAGACATGAAAAAATGCATTTGCTTAGAGCAGCAGATGAAGCAAAGCAAGCATGTGGTCAGCAGCAGGTTCCACTTGTGCTCGTTCTGGACAATATGGATATCTGATTCAGTGGTCACTGTTAGCCCGGGCTCCCTGAAGGTGATGTAGAGCTCCTATTAGGCATGAAAAACACTCATCTACTATACTACATGACAATATATGCAATTTGATTAGTGTCCTCTGTCCAACCTATTTGCTTTAATTTAATTGTCTTCTCTGATGGTGAAACCTTCAGATTTTTCAATGCTGCATTAATACAAAGGCTTTAATTTAAAACAAGTCCAAAAGCAGAGGCGGAAAAAAAACAAGAAAGAGAAAAAGAGGAGTTGTAGTACGTGGACACCGGGAACTTCTCAGAGCTCTGCAACTTTATCTTTTGGGAGAGTTAAAGGGTAGAATGAGAACTTTATTGGAAAGGCAGGGTTCTTAAAATGAAGGCAATTATATTTTAAAGTTTAAGCATTGACCTGATGCCTCTGTACTGTACCAGGGAAACAGTGAAAATGGTCCTTATTGCAAAAAATGAGGGATTTTTTTTTAGTGCTTAAATAGAAAGAGAAATATTCTAAGAAGACCTGAAGAAGAAGATTAGAGTGGCTTTTAAACACATGTGGATGTGTCTAGTTATTGGGAAGGTTATGAAATTCTCGAAGATGGGCAGCTGAGTAGGAGTTATGATATTAGTGAACATAAACCCAGGTTATAGATTGTAATACTGATTTTACCATTACAGTTAAACATAAGATGATGATGATGCTGTTCTTGATTATCAGTTCTTTTATGCATTCTTCTCATATGATATCCCTTTCTTCATGGACGACTTTCCAAAGTTTTGGAGCTTTTGCGTCATGGCTTCATTTGATGTAGTAGGTGGGCAAAGACATTTTTTGTTGAATAATTTTTCTGTAGGTTTTCTGTCTGTTGTGTGTGTGTCTGTGTAAAATCAGTCTGATCATAGTTCTACTGAAGTCTGTGGGATTTCTGATGTGGACCTGAAATGAGGATCTTTTCTAACAATATTTGTCAATTCTTTAATTTAAAAGTACTTTGCAAACTAATTACTTACCTCACAACTGACATAAGCCAGTACAGTAGGACTGGTAGCTAAGAAAATAATTCTGGAAATGTTTTTGGAGAAAAAGGGGGTTTTGATAGTACATTAAATCAAAAAGTGTAGAATAACAAGCAGTGAATAGCTGCTTTGTGATCCAGTAGACAGAATGCCATAGAATAAACCAGGAGAATTTGGATCAGTTCCCGATTATGCCTGTTCTCACAGTACATTCTTAAGGCAAATCATATTTCTTTTATAACTTAAATTCTGTATCTATATAATGGAAAATTAGGGCTTGTCCTCCAACACAAATCAGTCTGAGACATGCGAAAGATATTAAAAAAATATTTGGGAAATTGTATTAAAAACAAAAATCTTGTACCTTTCACGTGGCCAAGACTTTGTTTTGTGAAGCTGAAAACATACCTATTTGTAAATTGTTTGTAAACTGATGACAACAGAGTACATCCTGTGGAATAGCCAGGTTAAGACAAGAATTTGTTTCTTATTTGATGATCAAATATTGTCTAATTGCTACATACATTATTGACGCTCTATAATAAGATGTAGTCCAGCCCCTCTTAACCGGGCATGTAATTTCTCTGTTTGTTATGGTCAGGCACATGGTATTAGCTTATGAGATACAATTTGATTCCAGTCCCTTTTGCTTGGTTCCTTGCTGGGAGTTTTGACATCATAGCTTTCTTGGCTGATTTATCAGAAGCTGAAGGTAGACCTGGCAACCTGATCTGCGCTCACTCGTGAACTTTTTTGCTTTAGGCCTCTTTTTAGCAAAAAGAGGGCGGCGTTGCTGCTTTTGCAGTTTGGGGAGTCCTGGGGTGCTTCTGATATGCATAACACTCACTAAGCTTACTGTCTGACATTACATTTTATTTAGCACGAAAACCTTTTTTAGTTATGTCCATCATGACAAGAAAACCAAAACATCTCTTAAGATATGTAGGATTATCTAAAACTGAGATTGACATCTAGTGATGGGGTCTGGAGGTGTGTGGGTGGAATTGGCAGATGAACAACGCGTTGCAGAATGAGCATGTGTATGTGTGTGCACCCAGGAACAACAAATGAGCTGGAGTCTAATTTCAGTGAATGACTAGAACAGGCAGAGAATTTTCTACAACAGGATAATATTATAAGCAATCTTTCTTGTGCTGCCTTCCTTACACCCTTACATACGTTTTCCCCCTGTCATTGCTTTCATATCTACCACCTACTGAACAAGGCATACAGGGGGGACAGTGCAGTTACTGGAGTGACAATTTCCCACCACTGTGACATGTTGGAAGTACAGTCTGGGTCCTGTGTCTGGTCAAGGGGCCCTACATTAAGCCCATCTGCACACATCTGCTGGGGCACTGAGATGCGTGTCAAGGCCTTGCACCTCTCTGAAGCCCAGCGCAGACTGAGGCCCCCATCCCTCTACGACTGAAACACTAGAATTTGAATTAAGATCTTGAACCATTTTGGAAAATTTCAGAGTCTTTTCCTAAAATATTTAACAGACCTTTTTCTTTCAAAATGGCCAAAACTGTGGCATGGTTTTTTTGTATGTTACTGATTTTTAAAATTCTGAGGAGATTTGATTGCTTGCCATCAGTTCCCTAAATTGCCTAATATAGAAATTTTATCCCCTGGTGTACTGTGGTTAGTCTAATCAGGAAGGAGAGTGGAAGCCCTTGGAATGAATGACCTTTTTGGGAATCATCCAACAGAAAGAATATAACTTCCTGCCTTTAGTGAGAGAGAATTGTCATGTTTTTCTTTGTTGTAAAGCTTCCCTCACTAGACTCTGCCATGATAATAAACCACCACCAAAAACCACCTAACCATCAAAACCAAGCCCTGCCCCACACTCCACAGGCTAGATTGAGTGGGGATTTTTGGAAGCTGGCATATCAAAGATGTTTCTGTCCCTGTGTACTGCAGGGTTCCAGTAAGGCTGCAGTCTTTTTTTGTGAAACAGCCCCAGGTTTAGAATTATGAGCAGTGCTTATCTGCTCGTGGTGGACAACTGGGAGAGGAATCTGGATGACCTGTAACAAACCCTACCAAATACTCTTCTGACTAGTTTTAGGTGTTTTATTTGTAGCATGCTTTTATGTGTAGTTTAGCAAGGCTGGTTTATGACATGTGCCCATATGTTATTTAGCTGTGTTCTTACTGCGGTTTGAGTGTTTTTAATTTCTTCCTCCTTGTTCTCTCAGCGTAACAGATAATGGGAATCAGCAATACTCGAAATACACTGATCTGTGGCTTCCTGGTGGGAAACAAGATGAGTCACCAGTAACTAAAACCAACAGCCTTTATGTCCCTGGATTAAAATTTGTTCTCCTCAGTATAATTGTTCAAATACTTGCTTTCCCCACTGACTTCCTCCCTAGCAGTGCAGCACGTCTTGCAGACTGCCAGACTGGGAAGGAAGAAGTGATAGCAGTTACAGCATATGTAACGAGCCCAGAAAAGGGGCCCACCAGGGATGGATATGGACACTCAGACCTAAGTGCTTCACCAGACTGTGTATCTCCTACCATATTTAATAGCATGATTGGGCCAAGTATTTATTATAGAATAGCAGAGATCCTGTCTGCCAGGTTTCCCTGGTTCTTGCATTGGGGTTCTGGACACGGCAGGGGTAAGTGGTGCTTCTGTCGTTAAGCTACATCCTTAGGAACACAGCACCTTGCTGTCTGCCAGTAACACTGAAGTCACTTTCACTATCAGGTGAATGATAAAGTAGTAAAAAACCCCAACAAAACCCCCAACAGTCGGAATATTAACTATACCATTGCTATGTTTAGAGACAAAGATAAAGAAAAGAATGAAAATAATGCACAGATCTGCCTACACCTTAAATCAGTTATAAGAATTTTCACTTTTTTATTCAGGAAACAAATGGTCAGGATGTCTGCAGAACCTTATGGATATGAGAACCCAATATCATGATACCGTGAGTATGGCTTTCACTGAAGAGATATTGGGGTTTTCTTTTTTAATTTTTAAAGATAAGTTTCTTCATATAACCAAACTCCTCCCACGATTCTCTTTAGTGAAACCTCTACACAACTCCAAGGTCTCCTATGACTTAAACTTTGTCAGGGAAGAAAATGTTAACACTCCCCTTTAACTGTCTCTCTAAGCTTCAGAAATACTGACATTCTTCAGACATGCTTAAGTGGAGCAAGATACTGCATAGAACTTTTAATGGACATTTTGGTGATTAAAAGGTAAAGGAATTTGTATACCTGAGGAAATGTTGTCCCCTGGCAGGTGCCAGTATGTTAGGTGTCAGGTTGTCTCTTCCGGAGACATCTTGGATAGGAACAAGCATATCAGCAGCATAGAGTGTTCTTGGCATTTCACTTTCCAGACATGCATCCATCACAGTGCTTTCTGAGCATGTCTATGCATTTTCATCGATTTTTGCTGTCCTCCTCCTACGTGCCCAAAATATCCCAAATTGCTGCCAGGCGAATCTTTTCACTTGAGAGCTATTGTATAGAAATAATTTGTTACTTGGTAGGTGATTTTGGTATGCTTTACAAGGTTTTCCATGGGTTAGGATGTTCCTTTGCACATGGGAAGACTCTCTTGATGGAAGTGAATGACTGGTATTCCTTCAGAAGTCATTGAAGGGAATACAGCTGAAGCGTGTCAGACTAATTTGTTATGAAGTATATACAGATGACCAGAGCACTTTTGGAAAGGAAGCACTTGACTCTTGGTGACTAACTACAGAGCAAACTTAAAATCAAGGTTCTGCCAATTTTTTTAGTTTATAAACAAATAAATTATAAATACCAAGTTATGGATTAGCCCTGTGACCTCTTGATGATTTTTGAAACTTTCAGGGCAAGTAGCCCCAATAATTATCTGTATTACTGGAAGCTCCTCCTGTCTGTAGTGTGTGATATTCCTTTGGCTCCTTGTGGCTTAATCCAAACTATGTTTGCTAAAATAATCTTTCTCTGCTGTTCTGACTGTTTCTCTGTTTTGAAAGTAATCTGGTAGTTCCCCCTTTTCCAGTCATATGGTGACCCACAGCACCAACTTCAGGCCATCACCTCCACGACCTTCAGAGCTTGGTGCTCTGGATTCTGGGTTGGCAAATTCCTGGCTCCTTCAAACAGACTTATATCTTTCTTCCAACCTGCAATTTGGGAGAGGTGAGGCAAGAAGGGAAACAAGTGCATTTGAATCAAACATGCACATGCTTAAAGTTAGCAATGTTTACACTTCTTCATGTTGCTTCATTCCTGCTATTTCTCCTCTTCATTCTTAGGGTCACAGGTATAACTGGGAAGGGAAAAGTCTTCAGAGTGCATTGTGGATGGGAATGTGAACTGAGGCTGATGTTCTAAATTAACAGAAATCACCGAATGAGTCAAGTTGAAAGGGACCACGGTGGGTCATCTGGTCCAGCCTCCCTGCTCAAGCAGGGTCATCCCAGAGCACATTGCACAGGACTGTGTCCAGATGGTTCGTGAATATCTCCAGTGAGGAGAACTCGACAACCTCTCTGGGTAACCTGTTCCATTGTTCCCAGAAACAGGGATTTCTTTATTTCTGTGAGAATGGTGTGCATATATATTCCTGCATTCAAACATGTAATACCAACTTTGGTTGCTATACTTGTTCACAAGTGGTTTGGGCATAGCTGAGATTAAGGTGGCCATTTTACTAGATAGTCCATACCACAGGCCTGCATCCCAAAGGATATGAACAGGGATAGGGGGAGGCCAAGGGCTAGGGAATGCTTGACAGTTCTATGTTGGACTGCATTACCGAGCCTGGAATGGACAGTGCCTTCAAATGAACACAGGCAAGACAGAAGCTGTCTTGGGTTTGTGCCTGCTGGGCCATGGCGTGAACTGGGTTTTCCTGTCTTGCAACATTTTTTGAAAAATTAAAAAATTTCTCATTCTGCATGGGACAAAGTGTACTTTTTTTGTTTCCCCCACCCTGTGCCTGTCCTGACCTTTACAGAGGTGCAGGGTCAGGGGCTGCCTGAGGGCTGGTGGGTGTGTGGCAGGGCTGCCCTGTGGACACTGGGGCTGCCCCTTGCCACGAGCCTGAGCTGGGCCATTCCCACACTAATGGAGCAGCTCCCAGGATAGTTAGGGTTGGAAGGGACCTCTGGAGATCATCTGGTCCAAATGCCCTGCCAAGGCAGGGTTGCCTATAGCAGGTGACACAGGAACGCACCCAGGTGGGTTTTGAATGTCTCCAGAGAGGGAGGCTCCATAACCCCCCTGGACAGCCTGTTCCAGTTCTCTGCCACCCTCAAGGTAAAGAAGTTCTTCCTTATGTTGAGGTGCAACTTCTTTTTTAGTTTATGATCATTGTTCCTTGTCCTGGTTTCTGGGCAACACTGAAAAGAGCCTGGCACCATCGTCTTGGCGCCTGCCTTTGAGATATTTACATGCATTAATGAGATCCCCTCTCATTCTTCTCCAGCCTAAACAGGCCCAGCTCCCACAGTCTCTCCTCATAAGAGAGATGATCCATCTTTGTGGCCTCTGCTGGACCCTCTGCAGCAGCTCCTTGTCTTTCTTACACCGAGGAGCCCAGAACTGGACACAACACTTCAGATATGGCCTTACTAGGGCCAAGTACAGAGGGAGGATC
>VWZT01004606.1:716491-789565 GCA_013397055.1 Pachycephala philippinensis | reverse complement strand
GGCTGGCCCGGGAAGCCGCCGGAGCGGCAGCCCGGACGGGAGACCCCCGGGGCTCCGCAGGAGAGGCGGAGGCGAGCGGGGCTGCGGAGCCGCGGCGGCGGGCAGGGCGCTGGGGAGCACGGAGTGCGCGGCACGTCCTCCCCGGTGCTCCGGAGTAAGTGCCGGAGCTCCGTGCGGCCGCTCGGCTCGGGGCTGGTGTCACAGCCCGGCTGCCGGGAGCGCGCCCGGCCCCGCGGGGGGACCCTGCCGGGGATGCCCGGCCGCCGTGCGCGCCCAGCGCCGGGCGGGCAACTTTCGCAGGAAGGCAAAGCAGCAGTGCGGCTGCCGGGCTCACGCACCAGTGACCTATATTTGATGAAGTGCCTTTTTTTTTTTTTCTTAAAGAAAAGTTTATTAGCAGAAGTCTAGCCTTGCCTGCCTGTGTAAGACGCTTGCCTGCATTGTTTGCAGTGAATATGTGCATCCCAAATTTCTGAATGGTGTGCCAGGTTTTCTGTCATGTAGGTGGGTAGGTAGTTATGCGTAGGCTATGGTTTGATGCTTGCTGAGGAGGCAAACACACCGTTGTGTGTAGGTTTAAGTTCAGTAAAGAACAAACAGGAAGCAGGCAAAATGCAAAAGTAACTTCTGTTTTCTTAGGAGATCTTAACACCTAGAATGATACAGATTTTAGTGGGATTCAGAACCTTTTCTGAACAGCAAATGGTGTTTGTGGAGGAGAACAAAAATCTGGTGAATAATTTTATATGGTGTTAGAAATACTGTTTGGTGTCATAAAAGTTCGTTCATCTGAAAATATGGACATCTTCTTGTCAGGATGGAAAGCTCCTTTAAGAGGTTTGTCTGTGCTTCCAAACAAAAAAAATATCCCACATTAAAATATTTGTGGACTGGAAAGGTGCATCATATAGCACGAAGAATAAAGTGTCTGCAGCATCATAAATCTGAAGCTAGCCAAAAATGGAGAGAGTTTTTGCCAGTAAGAAAGCCCAAGGGGCAATTCCTGGTAGTCATAGATGAGGTAAGAACATAGATGCTGCCTAAGTATGGGCAGTGTTCTTGCTGGTCTTTCAACACCTGGGTATGTTGGTTAGACAAAACTTCAATTCTGCCTTCCGATTGCATTTCTAGGAAAATGTTTTGGGAAACCTATTCTTTGCAATGATCCAGAGCTCTCTAAATAACTTAGGATGCACCCTTGAGTAGAATTAAATTACTGTGCATGGTGCACACATGTTTGGTTCCACTAATGAACATATACATATTATGGCTTCATGGCTGTAAATGAAAGGGGCAGTTTTGCTGGAAAACCAGTGCAGTGGTGGGAAGCAGCCTAATCAACATCCCCTTGTCCATATTTGCTGAGATAGAGATGATAATCGGAACATCTATATCTGTACTTGTGTTTTAGCACCAGGTATTGAGTTACTGTGATACACAAAGTGACCAGCATGAGGAGAACTCAAGTTGGAATGTGTCAGCTCTCTGCAGTTATGTATAGAAGTAGAAACACATCTTTGTGTATAATCAGTGTTTACACCAGCATAGTTAGTTCTGACTCTGGTCTGTGAAGATCATTGTTGCATACACATAAGGCATATCAATATTCTTCAGTAAATTCAGATACCAGAGTGGGCCTAAGTGGTGATCAGTGTGTAGCACAGAATGAGTTAACAATGTGAGACACAATGTTTCAGACCATTGGTTTTTGTTAACTGAAACATTATAGGCACTAGGCAGCGTTTGACTGATGAAGTTTTCTATTCTGTCTCCAGCAGCCTAGACTTGTTACAAGAAAACTTGTGGAAGTAGAAGGAAATTGAGATTCAAGATTGAGGCACAGTTGTATTAAATGTGGTGAGATTACAGCCATTGAGAAGTAGCTTAACCTAGGAATTTAGAACTGACCTGGCCTTTTGTTATTTTTAAGTAGATAAAATGCTATTTTCTTTGCATAGGACATTGGAGTGAGACTTGAAATGAGGAGCTGTTGATTTTCCCTGCATTGAAGGTGAATTTTTGCCAGAGGGGGGTGGTGGGGAAGATGGGATGGAAAATTCTCTCTCTGATTATCTTGACCAAAATTTAGTTCTCTTTCAGCTGCCCTGCAGTACCCTGTCTAGTGCTGCCCTTCCACCAAGAACTAGTTTCATGTCAATGACACCATATGAAATAATTTGGAATACTTTCCAAATGTGGATATGATGTGCCAGAAAGAAGTAAATAATTATTGAAATAATAGAGAAATACCTCAAAAGTATTTTAACTTGGCACAGTCTCTAAGAGAAATGAAGGGTTAAAAGTGTATGCCTGTCCAACAGCTCTTGCATCAGGAGTCATGGTTATTGCATTTAACTTGTGAGTGGTCTTGGAAAAGTTTTTTTTTTTCTGTCTGGTTTTTAATGGTTCAAAACAGCTCCCTGCAAGTGAATTGCCAGTTACGGAATGCAAATACTTCTAGGAGTTTGGAGATGAATTTTTCTGCAGATTGGTTCTGTGGTAACCGTGAAATTCTTCAATGGCACCAATCTAGTATCAGCTGCTCGTTAAAGGCACTGATGCCAGAACAGTGGTGCATCAGTTGCTGGGAATCCAACCCTGTAGTGAAATGATTCATACATATACATTTTCTTTTCTCAGTTGACAGCTATTTTTAAGAATAGCTGTCTTGCCTAGAAGGTTGATATCTAAGCAAAGGCAGCCTAGATAGCTAAAAATTTCTTTCACACCAAACATAATCTTAGTACACTAAAACATTTAAATGGAGTTGATTTTAATTGATTCTTGCTGAATCTCTGGTTCTAATTGGCCATTATAAAGGGACTGTGGTGTTTTGGAGCTGATGTCAGGATGTTGGCAATTTTTTGCACAAAGAAAGATGATGAGTGTGAACTAAATGTCAGTTTGAAGAAACTTATAATAATAATAAGTAGTGATATCTGTATGGTAGCAGATTACCTGAATAACTTCTTGAAATGAATTGGATTCTCTGGGTACACAAGCCTGAAGAAATGGTCTTGAAATGACATGTTTGTCCAGTGTACTTTAACTTTTATTACGTGCTGCACAGGCAGAATACTGAAGTGAAGGAAAGCCATGGGCTTTTTTTTTTTCCCCATTGTATTCTTTTGAACCTTATATTTGAAAAAGAAATTTGATTTTTTTTTCTCTTAGAGAGGAGTTTTATTTGCTTACTTCTGAGTCAGTTGTGTCAGTTGAATAATAGTAACTCTAAGGGGACAGCAGTAGAAAGAAAGCTTGCAGGTGAATAAGAGCATGGCATTACAGTGTGTCCTGTATTTCATGATGGCAGAATGTCTTGGTATTCATCATCTATGTTTATTTAATATATGTGTTTCTGTAGTGTATGCTTTGATTTAGCATATTTGGAGTATGCTAAATGTAGATGCATTTTACCAAATGCTTTTTCTTATTGTTTAGTTAAACAATGGAAATTTCTCAGGCACCCATATCACCATTCATTATCACTCATCATAATAATGGGTAAATTTAATCATCCTGATTAAGATTATTTTGGTCACAAGAGACAAGGGACTGAAAATGAATAATTTTCTTGATGTTGTGCTGTGTCTGTGCTGTTCATATCTGTTGTTCTTTTCTCTAAAATCCTACTACAGAGAACACTTTGACCTTTTAAACTGTGTTTAAATGATCTTGCTCTACATCAAACTTTTCTTTCAGGTAGGAGACAGAAATTAAGAAGAAATGTAAATGCATTTTTTCTTCTTATTGCCAATGGAGAGCTTTCCTAGATTTGAAGTAAGTTTTCTTAGTGCCAAATGGTTGACTTTTCTAGAATAAAAATCTCTCCAGGGTATGCAGAAAGTCCTCTGGTTAATATATTGGCATTCCCAGAACCCACTAAAGCTTAGGCAGGTTGCCAGACACCACTTAATGAGGATGCCGAATGTCTGGCACAAATCTGCATGAAAACCAGCAAAGGAGCTGGGGGTGGAAGTGCATGCGGTGGGGAGAGGGCTGGGAAGGCGACACATCCACACCCATAATTTATTTTTAATGTCTGCGTTTTGCAGAGAAACTGATCAGAAGTCCTTACCACAGGATTTTGAAAACTTGCTGGGAGCAGGCGTCTGGATGCTTCAAGTTGAGAGAGCTGTGTTCTCACAGAAATACAATTTTATTAGGAGAGCAGTGTATGAGTTACGGGGTCAGTTTTTTGAGGAGAGCACCAAAAGAGGATAGAAATGATCATGATTTTACGTTTTATTATCTGCTAAAACCGAAAAGCATTTGAAAATGTTGTTAGACAATTTGGGGGACAATGGAAGTCAATGATTGCCAGCATCCACACAGAAAGGCTGTTAAAGTTACATGGCAGGAATAGATAAACTTCTGCTGGAACACCTCTGCTCAGTGCAAACCTGTGGCGGGGTCTCTGCCTGATGCTGCTGAGCTTACATTTTGCTACATGTTAAGTAGAATTGCAGGTGTAATAGACCCTCTGATGGCTAGGTAACTGTTAGAAGAATCATTCACCCAGATGAGGTATTTTTCCGTAAGAGTGCCATTAAAACCAGAATATATTGGTTTGTGTTCAATCAGATGTTTAGTCTTAAAGGTTGGCAGAGCAAACTTGATTATATTCTGAACTGAACATTAATTCAGACATTTAAAGCATGAACATTTTCAGCATTTTTTCCCAGACTTTAGTCTCTCCCTTACCCACCAAAAAAAACATTAGGCCTCTATAGACAAATTTATAAATAGACATTTGCTTGGTAGGCATGACTGAAAATATTTTTTTAATCCAAAATAATTCTAATAGGAGTTTTTTGCACATGGCTGAATTTGGAAACATGTATGCTTATTACCTGCTTTTCAGTACAGATTTCAGTTGTGTATTTCACCATTTTGGAGAACTGTTCCTCTTTAGAGGAATTCTACTCACTAGAATAGTGGCACCTACTTGATGAGAACTGTTGGGTAGGAATAAATAGAAATCCAGATGCTCCTGTTTGATTTTGTTTCGTTTCACTAAGGTGAGTTGAGAAATGAAAATATTGGACTTCGCTGGACTGCAGTGCTGGTTGCAGTGGATAAAAGGACAAGTGTATTTTGTCAGTTGTGTGGGGATCTTTGCAAAGTTTTGTCTGTGTTGACACTGGCTCCTGGCTGTCTGTAGGACAGGGAAAACAAGCAAAGAGAGTGTTGGACATTGTAACCACATTTTTAATCCAGCATGTGTTTAGGATTAGTTCTAAAAGGCAGGACAATATTGGCTAGAAAAGATACACTGCTGAAATGCTGCACATGAGAATGGAGCAGGTTGATGAAGTGTCTGCTGGAATGTCCCTGTCTTTCCATCTCCTGGTATTCTTGATTTCTTCCATTCTAAACACCCTCGTACCCTTTTTGTTAAAAACTGGTAATAAATCTGCTTCTGAAAAAATGTAGTCATGAGAGTGAACTTGTATTGCCTGTAAAAGATGAGTTTGGAAATTTCAAATATTTTTTAATTCGGTATTTCATTTAGTTTCTGTTCTGAAATTGTGAACGATGTACTGACCTTTGGGGAAGATGTGCTTTTTTTCCATGTTTGTGTGAGAAATACCTTGAGGTTTGAATGGTTCTGTCATAACCTTGGACCACTGAGTGTATTTAAGTTGTGATTTTGAGGACCGTACAGAATTCTCTTAGGGATTCTGTTAGTACAAATGTTAATGCTTAGTAAAATAAGATCTAGAATCTCCTCTCCCATATTGAGAAGAGACTGGAAAATAGTGTTTTCGTCTGGATAAACCCTGAAATGTACTTAGAATTCTAAAATAAGTGTTGAGTGTTGACTCATATTATCTAGCATATGCCATTATAAGGGTACTGTGTTTTGTCTTCAATTTTCAGCACCACTACTTGAAGCATCTTCAAACAGTACTCTGTTTTTTAAACACAAGTTCCACTCTTCTTGTTTTCAAAGCTTATTGGAAGGAAAATGTGTGACTCTTTTTTTAATTATCTCCTTGTGTTGTGTGGCTGAGCCCATTATTTTGGTTTCTCACACCTGTAACCTACTTGTTCTCCATTTCATAGAGGGAAAGGAGGGGGCAGTCTGTGACTGAGATATGAAGCAATCTCTTTAACAGCCGCCTTCTTCCACTGAGACTTTCATGAAATTTTTCCCATGCATTAATTAAGAGTGATCCATTATTACTTTGGACTTGTAAACACCTCTGAACATTCCATTAGGTGTTAATGACACATGAAGCAAGAATTAATATGAGTCTGTTCATCCTGTATCTAGTAGGGATGTACTTAGTATTGCCTGAATGTAACAGTATATCTTAACCTGTTGGGTGTAAATGGTGTTGCTTCACTTTCTGCTTCTGCTGAACCATTAGTTACTGAGTGAAGTGATGCTAATGCGTGGAGTGTATTTGGGCCTGTATTATAGAGAATGTCAGCTGGATGTTTGCCATGGTTTCCTGGGATTTTCAAAAGACAAAAGTGAGTTCTCTGGCTTCTGCCCTATGGGTCAGAGTTGAGGAGCACAGCAGAAGGTGTGGGAGAGAAAATGCGAGGAACGCTTATAAATAACCCAACTTGATCTCCATAGCTGTTGAACTGGCGCCTTCTGTGAGATACCACATTGGTGTGTGTTCTTCCCTCACAATTTCACCTCAATGGATGACTGGTTTTGTAGGTTTTGCTTAGCAAGAGCTAAGCACAATTAAATTGAACGTTTGTAGAAATGTATGCAGATAAGGTTCAGTACTCCTAAATTAAAGATTACACCTGGTCATATGAAAGTTAGACTTTCTGACTAATGGCATCTGTTGGCCAGTGCAGTTCATGTGTAATTGTTTTCTTTTACAAAAGGTTTGTGTTGACTATAATTCCTCATCAAACTTATATAGGTATTAGAAGTGAGGTGGAAGAGAGTTCTGTGGATATTTCCAACAGAGATGTTTTCTGGTTTTGTGACCCTCTCACGTTCCTCTTACTGTTGTAATAACCTTTCTAGCAGGCTTTTAGAAACAGCACATTTGAGATTTAACTTGTTGCAAGTACCCTATTTTCACTTAACATGTCTTAAAGTATGAGTTATCCTTATTTAATTGGGAAGCCTCTAACATGTGATCCATCTGTCCAATTAAAGCAGCTTGCATAATGTTGAATACAGGTACTGTTTGGTGGCTACTTTCACATAGCTTATAATAATGAACTTTTTTTTAAAAGCAACCATCTGTTGATGAACAGAAATACTGCCAGTGTTTGTCAAATGTGTGCTTTATCTGACCTGTTCCACTTAGCACCTTATGGCAAAGCTTTCTCATCAAAGCATTTTACAAACATTTTTATTCTTACAGTGCCTTATTAGATTGATAACAACAGTGGTCTAACTTTTTGGTACAGGCATTAATGTACAAGGGATTAGGGAGTTAAACCTCTTTTAGGTTGCAAGAGGAAGTCACCTGCAGTGGCTACAGAGATGATGATTCTGACTTGCAGCTGTAGGTGAAAATCACTGTTCTGTTCTAATGATCTTTACGACCTTTTGAAGGAAACAGCTGGAATAATGTAAAACATCTACAGCAGAAAGCTCCAACAGCGTATGTAGCCTGGTCTCCTTTTTCTCATAGGTAGTGGCTGGGCAAATAGGTAAATTTCAAGAAAGAAATATCACAGTGCTGGTGTGTTTTAGTGCTGATAATGCACAGTAATGAGTTAAAAAGCATTTGGTTAAGGATTCAGAATTTTGTTTGAAATTACCTAAAACGATAGCAAACGAAAAGGAATTAAAAGAAGTATAGAGAGGAATAAGAGGACCTCTTTAGTTTGCAGAGTGGGAGTTAGGTGTGCAAAGTATTCTGAAAGTGTCTTTTGAAATGTTGAGTTCTCTCTTCAGCTGAATATGCAACCAGCAACAGACTCTGCCTTTTCCCATTCCCTGTTCTCCCCTGGGTATTGTTAGCGGTTGGAGATAAAAGCCTTTAATCATGTCTACATGGAGACACCAGAGCAAATCACTTGAAGTGTCGAGTCAGGATGTGTATGTTAAAGTATGTTAAACTTGTGTGTGAATGCTCTGCTGAATACAGAACAGCCTTATATATTTAACTTGAATCGATCAAAGGTCATTCTACATTTGATGGAGAATGTAATTCAGAACATAAGTTAAATTACATGATCTAAACCCATCTGTGTACAACTGAGAGGTTCTTGACATAGATGTTTACCATGCTGTAACTTCAGTGTTTTACAGTGTACTTCATTTATCTCAACTTTCTTCCACGTTGCTTGTTATTGTTTGTTTTTCAGGATGCTGCTATTAAGAGGCATCTTAGGTGGACCTAATTGCAAACTTTTAAGTGGACGTAATTTACAAAGAAAATGGTAATTCATTGAAATTAGGATGTTTCATAGCAAATATTTTAGATTTGACAGACTTTGACTGAAATCAAAATAAGTTGCAACTTGTCTTTGATTCGTGGTAAACTTATTTTGGCCAGAGTCTTGGTGTTTTCAGGGTCCTCATCACAAAGCTAAACTGCCAAGGATCCCACTTTGTGACCGGGGATGCTGTGTTCCTAGGAACATGTGGTTTCATTGGATAGCCTGCAAGAGAAGTCTGCTGCAAAGTCAGGGATTGAAGAAATCCCTCATGGACTTGCCTCATATTTGGGACCTGCAGTAATCCTCTGTATCTATCTTTTGAAACTGTCAGTCTTTTAAAGATTAACACTAAGAAAAAAATATGTTCTATTTGACAGTTTTAAAACTGAAGCCTTCAGTTGGTCGGAAATTTGGAGTTTCACGGGGTTTGTCTGCTTTGAGAGCCCAGAAACTGTCTGGTTCTAGTTGGAGCTGTGTTTTATCATGCTTTTGTGGATGCCAATTAATATCTCTCTTCCCCTTTCTTTTCAATCTGGAGTTCATTTGGTGGAGCACCTCAGGAGAACCCAAACCTCTGTTGCCTAAAGTCTTTAATTTACCCCTTTTCATGTCAGCCTTGACCACAGAGGTTTGCAAGTTGCTGTTGCGTGTGTCTTGTATAGGAACACTTACAAATAGGAAAGAATCTCCTGAAGCTTTTATATTCCAAAACATTAAAATTAACTGTGAAGCATTATCTGTGAACATTCTTCAGGGTTCTGAGAAAGAAGGGAGCTGACCTTGCCTCCCAGAAGGAGCTGTGTTCCAGGGGAGAGGAACTGTCCAGTTGAAGTAGTTGCAGATGCAGTGTATGTAGCTGGACATTCTGTTCTTCCCACACTCTTGTGTAAGTGACCCTTACAAAATCGAGACTTTTCCTGGACATTTCTCTTGAGCTGCATGATGTGATGGAGGTGGGGATTAGGAAAAGGTTACCCTTCTCTCTTTTTTTATTAAATATTATATTTTATAAGGTAATTCAAGGATTGCTATGTTCTCCCCATAAGAAAAATCTTCTGAACTTTCAGTTGGTCGAGAAGATAAGAGCCACATTAAAAGCTGTGAAGGAAAACTTGGGAGCCACACTGACTTCAATACATTGAAATTCTTTTATGGGTGAAGATACTGAAAGTAAGGTTGTCTGTCTGAAAAAATAAGAGGCGGTGTTATCCTCTATTGGCTGTCCCATATTTAGCTGATTGTTCCAAGATGTTTGCATGCTTGTTAAGATTGTGGCCACTGCAGGGGTGGCAGATAAATTTTAGCAGCTTGAGCATCTCTCGTGAATGTACAGAGTTCTTGACATATTCCCAGAGTCCGTGAGTTGATTTGGTTTTGAAATTGAAAAGTTTTGTCACAGAGTCGTAACAGTCTCAAGATGTAACTTTCTTAGTCTACGTGGTATAGCAGACATTAGAGAAAATATGTAGCAAGTCATCTTCCCCACACTTTGAGTCTTCCATTTGGATAAGTCGAAGAGTCAAATTCTTACGGATGCTAAGGATAGTCTCTTTTCACAGTGTAAAAGTGTCAAAAGAATATTTTTTCCTGCCTCTGACCTTGATGTGTAAAATGCACTGCAGTACCCTTGTGTACTTGAGATGTTCTCAGGTGTCCCTGACACCTACAAAAAGCCAAAGGCTGTGTGCAACTGGTTCTGCTATCTCCCAATTCCCACATAGTTCTGCTAGTTTTCCTGTTGCTCCTATGGCTAGACTTCTCTCTTTCTCTTTTTAATTTTTTTTTTTGGTAATCCTTTAGGGTACAGACATTTCAGAGATGCATCTGTAATGTCTGAGTGGCTTCCTCTTCTTTCCTTTCCCCTTCCACCCCAATCAAGAAATTCCAGATGGAAACTCTTTGGTGTCAGTAACAGCTGCACAGCAGATAATTTTTTGCATCCTTAGAGCTGTAATATTGGTAACTCCATATAGGTAATCATGATATACATTTACACTAAGGATCTTCTGGTCTTTTAAGCTTCCTCGAGGCTCTTCTAGTCTTTCTTGATGCAGAATTTTGCCCTATTTTCTGTTCCTGGTTAGAAATAGCTTCTTTCAACATAAAGAAGTTAAGATATTCTGTTGTAAATTTGATTTTTAGGAAGCCTGAATATTTTAGAGTCCTGTGTTGTGATTCAAAAATTGTGCTCCCTTCTTTCATCTCTAGGATTTATAATAAGGTGTCAGCAATGATCTAGTCCATCTGGGAGCTTGCATCAATGCTTGGGAGAGCCATATGTGTCTGCCTCAAACAAGGCTATAGAAAAGTGTTCCACTAGCAACCAAGATGTCATCCATCTGCTAGACAATCCTGTAGCCAGTTAGCTTAATGACGTATTTATTTGACTAGATGTTTCTGCGCAGCAGACTCCAGCTTTCCTCCCTGTTCAAATTAATACCAAAACTTCCCTGCTCTGGAGAAAAAAAAAACCAAAAACCTGCCCGCTCTGGAGAATGTCAGGAAGTTTGTGGCTCGGTGGGTTTGATCTGTTGATCTCCCTCAGGATGTGGCACTCCCCAGCTCTGAGTGAGCGCATTGTTGGGAGGTGGCTCCAGCTTTCCTGTGCCCGTGCAGGGCAGGTGTCTGGTGGCAGAGGGAGCAGCAGACTGGCGAGGCCCGGGTGACCTGAGCTGCGTGGGGAAATCCAATCATGCTGCTCCTGCCTTAGGGTATTATTTTAGCACATGGGGCTCTGTGAGGTTTTCCTCCTGCAGCAGTCAGAGTTGGAGTTGCCACAGTAAATATTTTACCTGGCTACTTGGAACGAGCCAGGTGATTATTGCACTCAGTGAATCTAACGGAAATGTTTATTCAAGACTAAGTCTTCAACATACATGTTCTAGATATTGGTAATCTCAGATGGCCCTGCAAAAAGTCAGGGCTCCAGGAATTGTGCTGGAAATATACTGTGGCAAAACCAACTCTGTAAACTTCAGAAACTCCAATTCTTACTGAGGTAAAATAGAGCACACTGGGACTGATTTTCATCCATTTCTTAATTTTCCAGTCACTCTATCCCACTGTTTTGGTCTTTTTTGTAGTCCAAAGACGCCAAGTCACTGTTGCAAATTCTAGGTTGATCAAATTTCTAATTTATCTGTGAGTCAGACTTGAGTTGAGAAGGGTACAAAATGACAGGAGAAATGCAAATTTAGATGAAAAGAATGTTTTATGTTAATAGCAATTATATTAATCTATGTTGAGGCAATCTAGTGAATTTAATGTGGAAAAATACAAATGTGTATTCAGACCACTGTACAATTGGATCCATCAGTAAATCATCCATGTCTTGCAAGGGAATTTACATGCAGCTTCACATGGATTTCACTGGGGATCGAGACACTTTTGCAGCTTTTTCTGAATATGGATTGACGGTGCTATCTACTGATTTTGGTAAATTTTACCTGACAGATGTTGTTTAAAGTAGCAGATGGATACAAATACTTAGTGAACTTCAAGGAAAAAAAAAATCAATAGTCAATGCCAGTCCTAAATACAGGTGACAAACAGATCGTAAGTAAGGCAGAGAAAAAAATTTGCTTTCTTGCACACTAGAGGCCTCTCTTCTTACAGGTGTAAAACTTTTTTTTTTAGTGTGTGTGAGCATATTAGCAGTTCTAAGCTGAAAAAGTAGGTGAAAGTGAAATCAGGACAATTCCATGGAGGAGTGTAGAGATTGAAGAGGTGAACTGTACTCACTTTTGCTTCATCCTCTAATGATACAAAGAGAATTGTACAATAATTCAGGTCAGAAGGAACATTCTGGAGTTCTAGTCCAATCTGCAGTAACAGGACTAAGGCTTTTCTGAAGAAATACTTTTGAATCTAGAAATTGTCATTTAGATCGTAATTTTCAAAACTCGGTGTTTTTTCATATGTTTTGAATTGCTTCTGCTTGGGTAGAAGTGCAGTAAAGGTCAAGTGGAAGAAAATAAAATATGAAAAAAGAATTCTAAAAATGCTAAGTAAATGCCAAAAAAACCCAAAGTTGACACAATTCTACCTGGAAGTGGGAGGGAGTGGCCATCTTAAGAGTATCTGAAAACTCTTGCATGTGTTTAAAGTAAGCAACATTTTTATTTCCTTGAGATGTTCTAAATAGTTAAAGAATGTTGTAGTTTCCCTTCTGAGAAGGGAAACAGCTGACAATTCTTCACTGATATGAACTTATATCTATTAATTTGTATTCCTTTTGTCACAGAGCTACAATCCATTGTTAAGTAAAATACAATAACAGCATCTTTTCCATATCACCTTATAAAAACATGGAAGTCCTCTCAGAGGTAACTCTGATTGGTCAGAGTAACTTTGATTAAGCTTTTGGAGAGAAAGGGATTTTACATCTTGCTGTAAAGCTTACAGGATCAAAACTTGATTGTTTTAAAACAGAATGAAAAAAGCATTTTTGTAGTTTTCCACAAAAAATTACATTTGCATTGGATTGATGCATTCTTTAGTCTTGTATGATACCATGCATAATAAAATTTGAAGAAGAATTAGAAGTCATAAAGGTATGAAATTTTGTAAATTTCTACCTTTTAAAGTGTCTGCTTTAGTTTTCATTTTATTATTGGTGTCATCAAAAGGGTACTTTACAGGAAGTATTTCTGTTTTGATGCATTGGATTTTCTGATGGACAACAGGTCTGCAGGAGTATTTCTGAGAAGAACCAATAACTTGTTTGGGGAGAACTACTTTAATTTGTCTTAGTTACATATAGTTGTTTTGGGTTTGAATTTTTTTAAGTGCCTTAACTTTCTTTGCATTTCCATTGCAAATTTGGAACTTGATTAGGGATATTACTAAAACTCAGTTGTTTTGAAGCTTCATTCTGTTCCATTGCTTCACTCCTCTTCATATCTGTTTTACCATGTAAGAGAATATATTAATGTGTGGAAATGGTGGGGCATCTTCCTGATTTATCTCATGTGTTTGATATGTTTTGTCTGACTCTGTAGCCAGAAATATTAATCTTCTTTTCTTAATTTCTTACTTGTACAGATACTTACATGTGCAAGACCTTAACTAGTTTTTTTGTATCTCCTACTGCTGATATGCCAGTTGTGTTTACCTGCTGCTAATCCTATGTAGTTTAATGGAAAGAGATTTATACAGAATAATTTTGAACCCACTTTGTGTTTCTGTTCACTTTGAATTAAGAATAATAGAAACTCAAATGAGGTTTTGCTTCTGAAGAGCATGGCACTGGCTATGTCAGGTCTTTGTCCTGCTAGCCAAGTGGTTTCCTTCTTCCAGCACTTCATATATGTGGATGAGTATGTTTTCCTTGTCGCTAAATGTTCCTGTCCAGTGATGCAGAAGTGCTGTATTTCAGAAGAAGATTATGTGCTTGACAGCCACTGAAGCAATTAACATAAAGTTGGACTGTCTTATCCGATTTAGTTTATGTATACTAAGGTAGTGTTTTAACACATAATGATAAAAAAGGGAATGTAGGATGGTGGTACATCTTTCTGGAATAATTTCTGGAATGACTGTTGCTTGGATCTCACAGTGATAGAGTTTTAAGTCCTTTGTATTTGGATACTCAGAATAAGGATAAAAAAAAGGGATCTACATAGATATCTGAAAGTCCTTATACCTTACTTTGAGTGGTTTCTGTTTGGCACTGTTTTGTGGTATAGCCTTTATTCTACTTAAATTAAAAAGAAAAGGCTTGGAAAATAAGTGGAAAAGACTGACTTTGAATTTTGCCTGGGAAGTTTCTTTGGTGAGCTTGAACATGTGATAGGTGTGAATGCTGTAAAAGCCAGCAGGCTCATTTCAGCTTGGATCAGCAGGGGCTAAACCTCGAATACACAATTAAGGATGGACACAATGTCTAACTTCAGTAGTGGGTTATCACATCAAAGTCTGACCTACGAGACATGGTAGATAATACCAAAACACTGACTTTATTTTCAAGTACTTGCTATTTATTGCTGAAGCAATTAGCCACCTTTTACATTTCATTTTAGCTGTCTGATTGCTGGCACAGTATAATTTTTTTGTTCAAGGCTTTTCATATCAAAGCAAATTACATACTACAGGGTGCATTTGTTTTGTGAACATTGCTTTCACAGTCAAAACCTTATATGCTGCTGGGTAAACAAGTCATGTTGTAATTAGGTATGTCTGTGTGCACCAAAACTATGTCAGAATGTAAAACCATCAGATTAGAGTTTGATTAAAGGGGAGTGAGTACCATTGTGCAGTCTCCTCTGTACTGGTTTCGTGCCTATGCTGTGAACACTGTATTCCCTTTGTAGTGTCAAATGGTCCTGCAAGGAGCTGGTCATTAAATTTTTTTTTTTTTGCATTTTTTGTAATGAAGAATAATTGTTGAGCAATTATCCATGATGATACCTGTCTGACATCAGTTTTATCTGTTAACGTTAAATAAAAAAGTTATGGATTTTATTCATGTTTTCCATCTTCTTTTTGGAGAGACCGTAAAAGGTAAATGGTACAAATACAATATCCCATATAATTGAAAATTACTGATAAAATGGGGAAGAGAAATATGGATAATGCAAAACCCAAACATGCTTATGATACATATAATTATGGTAATTAGCATATAGAAAAGTTGAAGTGAAAGTTCATGAATATTTGGAATCCACTATGAACTGTGGCAAAGACTTAAACCCGACAAACAACCCAACATGAAGTATATATTGCAGAGGCTTCTAATAATTTTACAAAAAAAATCAGTAGCTGCTCTTCTTTTTGCATGAGCAGCTGTTAGATTCATGCTGTCTCAAAAGTTTAAGGAAGGAATAAGACTCCATTTCCTGTCCATTATTATTTGATTAAACTGGCTGGCTGTCATGGTTTAACCCAGGCAGCGACCAAGCCCCAGGCAGCCACTCGCTCACTCCCCCACCAGTGGGACTGGGGAGAGAATCAGGAGGTAAAAGCTGGAAAACTTGTGAGTTCACATAAAGACCATTTAATAGGGGAAGCAAAAGCTGCACACGCAAGCAAAGCAAAAAGGGGAATTAATTCACTGGTTCCCATGGGCCGGCAGGTGTTCAGCCATCCCCAGGAGAGCACAGCCCCCTTGTGTGTAACAGTGACTTGGGAAGACAAACTCCATCACTCAAAACATCCCCTGCTTCCTCCTTATCCCACACTTTACATACTGAGCGTGATGTCATATGGTCCGGAACATCCCTTTGGTCAGTTGGGGTCACCTGTCCTGGCTGTGTCTCCTCCCAGTTTCCCACGTACCCCCAGGTTCCTCACCAGTGTGGAAGTACAAAAAGCAGAAAAGGCCTTGGCTCTGTGTAAGCCCTGCTCAGCAGTAACAAAAACATCTCTGTATTATCAACTCTGTGTTCATCACAAATCTAAAACACAGCCCAGTACCAGCCACTGTGAAGAAAATTAACTCTGCCCAAGCTGCAACCAGCACACTGGTCTTGGCTGTCATCTGTCACCCAGAACCACCAAGATGACTTCTAGATCTTCTTGTCACTGTTGTTCAGACTATTTCTCAATCCATTTCCACAAACTTCGGGAATCTTGGCTTAGTAAGAGTTTCCTGGGTACCAGGTCTGAATTTGACTTTGTGAATATTTAAATAGCCTTCTAGAGTAGGTAATTTATGGGCTCTGTATAGGATGCAGGTTTTATGTCATCCTGCTACTGCAAGGTATTTTGTCACGATGGCAAAAATGTGGCAAACTTTGCCACTTGTTTGCCACCAGCTTTGCTCTTATTTTCAGTAAGAACTGCAGAAGGGGTCAGACATGAATTGTTAAAAGGCAATACTTATGTCATTGCAAGAGGATAGTTTGGTCCTGTGGTTTGAATTCCACATTAAAAAAGAGAACATAAAACTCCCCAATGGCCTCTTCCTGTTCCTAACTCCAGGTTAACAGTTGTCAAGAAAACAGGGAGAGTAGAAGAGATGGAAATGTGATTATCAACCAATACACAGTAAAGTGTTTTCCCTGATCACTACTTTTTAGGTGTTTTATTTTATTTTTTTATAAAACACAAATTTCCTCCCTTGCCAGTTCTTTTCAGCTTGCCAGATGACTGAGGTTAAATTAAGTACTTGCTAGATATGATTTTCAGGAAGGCAAATTTACTGGTACTAGCTCTGCAGGAGCCCTGTGCTGGTATTGATGGCTGGCTGTGTTCATTGGCAAGAGAACGGTTCTCAAGTGAGATTATAACCAAGAAAACGTGTTGACTACTCTCAATACGGATTCTCCTTTTATACCCAAGTCTGTGTTTGTAACTGAAAGTGTGGGATATATTCAAATTTGAACTTCTGTTCATGTCTGTGAGGGGGAAAATGTCCTTATGTTTTAAGTGACTGCATATTGTGTCTGTGCAAATATAGGTCCTCTTGATGTGAGGAGAGCTATTGAACACATCAAGATTTGTGCTGCACAAAGCTTTAGGAATGCTCATCTTGATACTTTACGATTTGGGGTGTGTGTAAGAAAAAAAATCTGCTTTAACTTAAGGTTAGGAGAAGGATCCCAGCAGCCAGGTAGTCCTTGGATTGTGGCTATTTGAAAGGGAAATGTTAGCAGTGTAATTTTAGCAGTGCTCACAGACCTTGGTGATTTTCTTACACGTTATGCCGGATACAGAACAAGATGATTAACTTTTCAGGAGGAAAGAATCTTCTCTTCTAAAACCAGGACCACAGGGACATTAATACAACGTGACAATATTGCTTATTGCTCAAAACCAGGAATTGCTGTATTTTGAGCCATGTAAGAACCTTGTTTTATTGTTAGGGATCAAAAACAATGCAATGTCAAATGTTGAAATGCTGAATTTTTGTATGATGTTTACAATGTATTATCAAAGATATTGAAAGAAGCAATGGCCATTAACAACAATAAAAAGGAAAAATACATTTTTTAAGTCTTACTATGAAATGATAATCAAGAACAACAACTCAGGCTACTGTAACCTTCCTTACGATGTCTAGGTTTCAACCTGTGGTTGAAAGTAAATATAGAAACCTAAAGGAAAAGAAACGGTTCTGAACAGATTATCGCTGGCCCAGTTTAATGCAAAGACGTGATTCGTTCAGAAATTAGAGAGGTTACTTTTCCATATGTTGAAAATAACCTGTGAGATAAAAATAAAAGCATAGTGCCTAAAAAAGAGAGATCAGAAAATTTAAGTCTGGCAAAGGAGTGTCTGATGCCTTCACTGAGCTGAGGAGCTGTTCCAACATAGGTATGCAGGCAACAATACTCTCACATCCCAGGAAATGCTAATTTGACAAAAATGCCTGTTGTCCAAGAGGACTGTTTCCAATTTGCCAGAAAACTTCCCCACGTATCCCTCAGGATGACATACTGAGGAGGTTATTGGTACTTTGATGTTCTGTTCTTCCTTTCCCTCCCTGCCTTTCCTTCTCCACTGAGTTTTGCTGCCAGTGAGCTATTCTGGTTCCCTGCAAACCGAGTTAACAAGAGCTAATATTGATACTTTCAGGTAGTTTATTCCCAGCTGTTCTTGCAACAAAATAAATGTTCTGACTAAGTACTGCAAGTATTTATGAAGCATTCCATCAGAAGGGAAGGATTGCTCCTGAGGTTGGGTTTAGGGTATAGTTGCTTTCTCCTAAGTTAAAGCAAGTGTCTATTTAGAGAGACAAGGAGATAAAAGGCAGAAGATGACTGCGTAGGGGAGCTGTGTGTGCATGGAGACATACATTATATATAAAGAAAAAAATTAGTCACGTGGATCTTTGAAGAGACTAATGCAAGCTGACTCTCAGTCCTTTAGAGTATTCTGTGCACAGTTGTCTCTGAGTATCCTCCCCTCTGTCCTTTCCCCCTGTGCTGAATGAATGCCAGTTGGGTGGGAAAAATGCTTTGGGAAGATGGTTATGCTGTTGTCTCAGCCTGTGGCTCATGGAAAGCTGAAGGTGAGGAGTAAGAGGGAGCACATTACACCTGCCTGCCAAGGAGTTGTGTGTTGTTTTGTCCATGCACACACAAACAGTCACAGAGTGAAGAGTCCAGGTCTGGGACTTTTAAGAGGATATCACATTATTTCATTATGTCAGTCTGCTGTGTCTGTTTTTTTTTTTTTTCTTGATACAAAGTACTTACTTTGAGGGAAAAATAAAGTATAAGGAAAATAGATGTGATCCTAAGGTACTTGGTTTTACAAAAACTAAACTGCATATTGGCAGGGTTTCCCAGTGGTGACTTGTGGGCATACAGGAACCTTCTGAGTTGTAGATTTTGGGTGTGACTCATGTTGCAATATGTTTCTTGCTATCATGCTTACATCACATAGTCAAAAAAAAAAAAAAAAAGAATTCTAAGTGTCTATTCACATTCTTTCTTGATATCAGGTTTGACCTAATTTTAGGAGCATGTTCCTTTCTCCCCCATGTTTCTGTGTGGAATTATATTCAGTACCTAACTGCTGTATTCCTTTGAGTATCAGTTCTTGGGTAAGAGGAATTCATTGCATTATGATGTTTATGGGGTGTTTTTTGCCGTATCCTAAGATATCTCTGATACCTAAAATCCAATTTTTCTCTACCGAAACGTGTGCTTTCATCAGTTACGTTACACACACTGTACTCTGCGTTGGGGTGGCCATTGTAGTAATGCACTGCACAGAAGCCCAGCAGGGCAGCAGATCTTGTGAGGTGGATTGCTCCTTGAATCCTTCTGTTTCTACTGGGTGAATCATTCAGAAATATCCAGCCTCCTTGTGTTTGAATGCCATTGTTCTGGTGGCAGCCTGGCCTTACCCTCAGGAGATACCCTTATTTCCTGCTGTAGACATGGCCAATCTGGTGACCTTTTGATATTGACTGTTACATTTTGCTGACAGTCCAAGCATTTCATAGAAGTGGAAACTGTTGTCTTGGCGACTAAACTCCAGCTAATAATAGATAACTAAAGAATCCAAAAGTCCAAATATATAGTAATTCTTACAAAATTCAAATTTATCTTGAGTTTGAGAGGTGACCTCAAACACAAATATGTTTGTGTTTTAGATCTGTAGCATGAGGAGCTCAGACTTCACTGTGGCACAACAGTTTTATAGTAGGCTTCATCTGTATCTGTTTTAGATGCTGCTTTTTTCTGTGATAAAATCTGTTTTCTGTGCTAGTTTGCTGCAAAGATGACTATTTGCACTGTAATATGTGACAACAATATGAACAGTATACAAACTTGTATTATATATAATATTAGATTTTTATCTCTATTTTTAAAATTTTTTCTTTGTTTGTTTTTTTTTTCCCCTCCAGAAGTGCCAGATAACTCCCCAGCATTTCTGCTATGCTAATGCTTCTTTCCAGAGCAGGGTAGGAATAGACCTCAAAACATGGAACTTAAGTTCTGATTCTCATTCTAAAGAGGAACAGCAGTACTGGCTCAGCATGAAGTTGTTCCTCTGCATATAGGGTGCTTTAGAGGAGGTAGCATGAAGAATTTGTAGCAGAAATCATGTGTAAATGTCATGTTCAGTTAAGGCACAAAAACCCGGGAAGACTCCTCAGTTACCTGCAGAACTTTTCTGGAGTGGAAAGAAGGAACTGTTACACAGCATTAAAGACATTCTCTGTGGGATTACATTTTGGAGTGGGGTGGGAGTTGGTGTAAATGAGTTTGGACAAGCTCACTTCTTGTGGTTCCATCTGTGGTTTTAAAGGAAAGATTTAACAGTGGGATCTATTTTTTAACTGTTCGTGAAAGAATGGACATTGTATTTAAAATCACATATGCTGGTAACATCACTACTCTGCTGGAACTGTGAAGATGAGCTCTGAGAGAGTCCCTTTTATTGCAAAATGCCTTTGTCCACACAATACATCATTAATCTATCATGTAGCACTGGAGGTGATTGGGGTGTGCTCTGACACTACTGGTGTTTGTCTCAGACTGGCAGCTCCCACTTGCTGTGTATCCCTGTTTGCTTTCTGTTGTTGAATAGCTGATTGAAACCTTGGATGCAATCTGATAAACCCTCTTTTTGCGGTGTGTTCTTTTGAACCTGGAATGGAGGACTCTTCTGCAAAACCACTGTTGTCCAGAGAAGTAGTCCAAAAGCATATTAGTGCCAGCGTTCTAACCTACAGCAATATGAGTAATCCCTGCAAATTATTTTGCATAAATTTGTAGAGGCAGGAGGTGCTTTGAGGATGTTCTGCTCAGACTGTGATGTCCTCTCATTTAAATTTGGGGTAGAAAAGTAACAGATTTTCTTGTATTTTCTTGAGATGTCTGTCTTAATTCTGGCAATGTTATGAAGAGAAAGGCAGTAGTCAAGACCATGAAGCTGATGGTAAGAGGTGGATGTTTTGAGTTTCCATTCTTTTATTTCTGGATGATAACCATAATATTTTTTATTTCCCCCCCGCAAAAGATTTGGAATGAACCAGGAAAAAGGATTTCTATGGTTGCTTTCCCTTTTGTTTGAACAGATATAATAGTATGCGTTCAACAAGAAGAACAAGTTAGTCTCTTGAATAGAATTTCTTATCTTTCATTTTTGTAGGTGACTCTTTGGACTGTCAGGATACATAAGACCTTAGTGCCTTAACAAAAATAGCTAGGTTGTATGGGAAAAGAACTTGAGTCTTCTGGTTATGCTTAGTACTTTAGTTTACACACCCTTGGGACTCGTATCAATCAGTCGGAGAAGACACTTTTTAGGTAAAAGGTTTCTATGATATTAACCTGCACAAAACACTTTCTAATGATCTTTAGGAGAAAAAAAATAAAAAAAATGGAATGCTATTGAATAAAAATTAGTATAATATGTTCAGATTTTAAAAGACTGAGCAGCTGTAGCTGAGGTTGCCTGTTGTTTTCAGTTAATTAAGACTATTAGAGTTGTTTGTAGCTTTCTCAAGTACAAGCTGGAAATTGGACAGGAAATTTTCCATGCTGGTTATCTGCTTTGGACTGGTTATTTGGGGCTGGAAAGCTTTTCAGATGCAGCAAACCAGTTGGAAGTATTTCTGGGCAGGAATTTAGGTAAGAAGATGATCACTGTTGTCTCAGTGGTGCGGTCTCACCCATTCGTGACTGTCTTAGAGGGAAGGGTTGACATGTGGTGGTCGGCCATTGTTGGGGCTGTGCCAGGACAGATGTTGCAGTGCTGTGCTTCAAAGTGGGTTACTGAGAGGGTCTGGATTTAGACTAAACCTCCCAGTGGGAATAGGAAGGGAGTTACTGTTAATTCAGATTGTTCCAGCCGTGTGGTTTGACTGCAGCCCTGCAAGCGGGTGTGGAGCACGACTGGAGAGCGGGAAGAAGAGCAAGGGTCAGCAGTCTGTGGGCTGGGAACGGAGTGGCCAGCTGGGGTGGGAATCTCTCAAACAAGCTCTGCTGCTGAAGGCAGTCTTTCATCCAGCAGGGCTACCACGGTATGTTTCACTTGGGAGCATCTTGTTAAAGAGAATAAAATGTACTTAAAGGATGGTTTCTCGATAGTTGAATCTCACCGTTGGCACTTTGTGAGCACGTATGTGTGTGTTCTGTGATCTCGATCTGCCCCGCATGGATGCGAGCACAGAGCTCTCAGTTGTTTGGGGAAAATGCCTCTCCAAGGGTCCTAGGTCCTGTCTGCATGTAAAAAACCTGCAGGAGGTAGCAGGAGGAATTTATAAGAAAAATAATTAAAAACCCCCTATTTAGGAACAAGGAGCCTTTATAGATTACCCACTCTGGGACCAGTACTATAAAAATCGTTGCTTAATTGTGTCAACAACTGCAAGTACCTGGGTTTGGGAGTAAGTTGAGGGAGGAGTGATGTGAAGAATAACTATGGAAAAAGAATTTTCCCTACCATACTGCGTGACAGCAATGGATGGCATTTTTTTATAACTGACTTAAAACAGATGTAAAAGCATCCCCTTTTGTTTGAGTTGATCTATAAAATGCTGGTCAGTGAGTTCAGTGAGACCAGGCTTGCATGTGAGGTACTTGGGATGCAGCTGAAAAGATACATAGCTTCTAACTCTCTTCCTCCCATGCTATTTGTCAACTTTTTGCTGCAGGGAACTGTGGTTTGCCAGTACCTGTGGTTTTCAGACCTGATGAATCCAGAAACCCTTGGATTTCTGCTGTTTAACAGAGGAAATGGCTAGGCTAGTAGAATTATTTCAGTTTAAGTCATCAGGATAAATGCAGAAAGAAACATTGCCTGAGAGTTAGACCAAGAAAGAAAAAACCACAAACATATTGCTGTAAAGTTATCCAGTAACCTGTGTGATTACTCCCAGTAAATAACAACAACACATGCTGTCGTATAAAAAGTGGAAACGGATCTGGAATGGCTGGTTGAAGCAGACTTCTGTGCATCTGTCACATGGGCTAATAAGTAATTTGTCTTTGTTCTTGTGTTTATTAAGGGTGGCCCCATCAAAATGTCGATAAACATTTTTAGGAATATAGAGGATCCATGTGGTTTTGGATGAATCAGATCCAGGGATGTGTCTCCATCTTCTATGATTGTGACAAAGGGAGAAGGAATACTGAAGTACAAACAGAAGGTTCCACAGTGCCTTTTTGGGTACTGACTTAAAGTGCAGTTTCATGTTGAGGTCATGACTTTGTGATGTAAATGCAATGCAGGGAGGAACTGACCGTCCCTGACTTTCCTTGGAAAGTGCCAACCCACCCTGCAGCTCCGGTTTGCAGCAGCCACCACTCTGTAAAGGTGACTCGTTCAGATTTGTGCAGCTCAACTTTTTGTCTTTAACTCAGTCACGTGCTGGTGGCTTCAAATTTGTTTTTCCCAATGACGGTAAAAGTACACAAATTTTTAAGTATTAAAACTATGTCTGCTGTGATGCAGCCTGTGGCATTTTCTTAGCCCTCTGATAGATAATCTGTATTCCCATTAGAAATTGTGTCTCCTGTGCATTCTGGTTTTTTATTCAGCTGCATTCCAGCAGTTGGGTAGCCTTTCCCTGAAAGTCTCAGAAGCACCAGGATTCTTGTTCACACTCTACTTCCTGTGATGAGCTGCATAAGGCAACATCTGTGCAGTACAGAGAGAGCCCCCAGAAGAATACGGGTTGTGTCTGCCTCCCTGCTTGTGTTGGCTTGCCTCTCTTCCCCTCCTGTGCTTAAGGTCTGTCGTTCTGCACAGTCTGCACTCTGCTTGTAAAACTGGGATCAGTCGCTGAGATACTCTGCAGTAACTGGTCCCTGACTGGGTAAGAATTAGCCAGATTCATTCTGCTGTTAGTAAAACGTGAGCGAGGTGGTGACTCTCTCTAGAGAGAGAGAGACCGTGGAGCTGCTGGGTGTGGTGAAGAACTAGAGAGAAGCAGTAAGTGAAAGGAAAATGAGCAGACTAGGGAAGAGATTAACTGAGAGAATGCTGAAGGTCTGAGGTGGATGTGGAGAAACTGATGGATAAAGCAAAACCTGAAGACAGGAGTGGCAAATTATGACTGAAAAAGTGTAGATACTATCAAAAAATATCCAGAAATGAAGGAACCTTGGTTATAGGTGACTTTCACCTGTAGTTATTCACATTCAGTCCAGGCCTGAAAACTCTCACGTTATGTCCAATGTCTTGCTTGGTTCTGGATGTTGTACACTGGTCTTAGTTCACCAGAGCATTTTGTTCCTCCTGCAATGAAAATGGGGAATTAAATATGAAGTCAGTACAATGGCTGTGGGGGAGCAAATTAAAAAAAGGGGGTATTTTCATTTTGTCCAACAAATGTTGGGTGTTTGCCAAACACAATGCTAAAAGCAGGAGCCCTGGTGAGAAGGACCACACTGGGAGAGTCTTCTCCAGCAGTGGTGTCCTTGCAGGCTGTCCCTCCTTTCCTCTGCTTGTGGCTCTTGTGTCAGTTTAAACTTCCAGCAAGGAAGGCTGGAGAGCTCTTCTCTGAGCTCAGCTTGTCTTTACATTGTTCATTAAGGTACTTTCCTAAAAAGTAGGATTGGACTTCAGGACTTTAATTTTGCAGAACTTTAATTGTTCTTTGATTGAATGGCTCTGGTCATTAGTGCCATTGTAATGGGCTAATGTTCTTTGAGGCTAAAAATGAATGGCCGTGGTGGGAGAACAGCCATCTTTCCCCTGTGTCATGCTGTAGACAGACTGCTACTTCTCTTGTCAGCCTCTGATGTAACTTAATTAATTGTAGTGGAATTACTCCTGATCTATAATTAAGTGAGAAGGAAATTGAACTGGACAGTGTGAGAAGTTCCCTGTGTTGTTGCTAGCAATTTTGAAGAGAAATGGAAAAGTTCACATTTCATTACTGCCAGTCTGTCACCTTGAACATGAATTCCTTCTAACTAAGCACTGTTTCAGAAAAAAAAGTTATTGGGTGTGGTATGTAGGTTCAAGGTTGCTTTTTCCTTAGGCAGTTGCAAAGTTGAGTTCCCTTTTTTCTTAAATCACTACGAGATCCTCACTGGTGGGAAGGTCATACAAAGACCTGCCCACTGACATACCTTGTCTGCTTTCTGACTTTTAGATTTGCTTTGTCATGTGGAGAGACCGTGTTTTGTGTCTGGCTGGAGCTGTTATGGGTAAAATTCTTCTTTTTATCAGACACTCAGCAGATCCTTTGCTACTTACAAGAAGTGTTACACCACAAGAACCACAAGTGTGAGGGCTTCCATACCAGTGTAGCGAGGTGGTGATTGTATTAACTGTGGGGAACACAACCATTTCTGGTATCCCTGCTTGGATACGTGGCCTTTACAGGGGAGCAGTTCACCTCTGACAGTGGAAGTCTCCCATTCACATTTGAAGTTAATTATAAAGAAGTGACTGGAAAGAAATTACAGAATATTTGCCATTCCTTAGGGCTTTCATGAAGCTTGTTGTCATCAAGAATATGCCAAAGGTAGCATTTCTCTGATTGTTCATTTTTCGTGGACACTCCCTCTGTTAATTTTGGTGTTCTTCTTGGATATCTGGATTAATTTTCCAAGTTGTTTTGTAAATCTTGGTTTAGTAGTCTCCTTTTTTGGTACTATCAATAAGCTTTAGTACTCTTTTTCCCCAACTTGAGATCTGTAATGAAAATATTTTATCTCTGTAAGGAAAGAAAGTATATTTGGCCAAGGATTAAATAAAAAGGTAACTTTGAGGATATGTAGTATGAGTTAGAGCTTGAAGAAAAATAAATACAAATGACCATGGCTGTTGTGCCTATCCTAAAATACTTGATTTGTTCTGTATGAACTTAGCCTCTTCTTTTTTTTTTTTATTTTTAAAGTTTTTGGAATAATCAGGTTGCAGCCTTACTAACATTTCTCCCTAAGATTAAAACTCTTCTAATAGAAAGGAAGTCAAGCTTTAAACTGATCCTTAGCTTCTAACTTTTATTATTTAAAATAGTTTTTAGTGTGATTTTTGGTATAAGAACTTTTCCTTGGCTGAACTGTTTGCCACACTGATCTTTTTGCACAAGCTGATACTAACTGTACTTGATATAAACCTAGGGAGAGTAAATAATTATCTGTATGTTGCATCTGCCAACACTCTGTTTGGAAACAACAAAAATATTTTGTTGATCATTCCTGGAAATTTAGGCTTTTTGCTCAAAGATCAGCTGCAAAGGATGCATCCAGGCTGGATGGGAGAAGTAGAAGAGGGGACAGATTGCATGAGCAGTTCAGGATCTCAATCAGTTCTGGTACTCCAATTTTTGGGAAACATATGATCATTTATAATACCACTGAGGTGAAAGTATGAATTGTTTAAAATACAATAGCAATCTTTTTTAGAGTGCAGTTATTTGGAAAATTCTATGTGTGTGTTTATATACACAGTTAGACGTACTCTACTCTGCTCTTGTGAGACCCCACCTGGAGTATTGGGTTCAGCCTTTGGGTCCTGTGGCATAAGAACATGGACCTGGTGGAGTGAGTCCAGAGGAGGCCATGAAGATGGTCAGAGAGCTGGAGCACCTCTTCTATGGAGACAGCCTGAGAGAGCTGGGGCTGTTCACCCTGGAGAAGAGAAGACTCCAAGAAGACCTTAGAGCACCTTCCAGTACTTGAAGGGGGCCTGCAAGAGAGCTGGAGAGGGACTTTTTACAAGGGCCTGTAGTGACAGGACAAGGGGGAATGGCTTTACACGGAAGGAGGGACAGTTTAGGTCAGATATAAAGAAAGAAGTTTTTTACAATGAGGGTGGTAAAACACTGGCAGAGGTTGCTAAGAGAGATGGTGGATGCTCCCTTAAAACATCCAAGGTCAGGTTGGGTGGGATTCTGAGCAACCTGATCTGGCTGAAGATGTCCCTGCCCATGGCATGACCTGTAAAGGTCCTTTCCAATACAAGCTATTCTATGAGCCTATGATATATCTTTATCTAAAAGCTGTTCCTTACTTTTGGCTTGGATAAACACATTTCTGTCAGAGTGATGGAAAAACGGTATGTTTAACCGTTCACTGGGTGCAAATTTTAAAATACATTTTCTGATAATAAAATGTATTTTTGGTAGTGTTTATATGCTGTCATAGAAGTCTATTCCCATGTTCTCTGTAGCTGTTATCAAACGTTTGAGATTGATATGCTTGGGAAGGTGGTGAGGGTGCCATAGAGAAAAATAAACTTGTGATGAAGTATCTGTGCTGGGTGGTTAGAATTTTGTTTAAGCTTGGTAAAATTTGGGAAATGTGTGCATCCTGTCTAGCAACGTGAGAGAACAAACAAATAAATTTCAAGTTATCTGCAGGGCAGATCTTCGGCTGTTGTAAACTATCACAAAGCAAATTATGTTAATAGAAATTTGATTATATTTCTCTGACTAGTTGAAAATCAGAGATGCTGCTGTGGTGTCTGTTGGATTTGACCCTTTTTAATTAAGGAATTCTTGGTGTTTAAAAACTATTAAATGAGCTCCAGATAAGCCTGTACTCTCACTGAAGTAGCGATTCTCACTTTACTTCTACCCTATCTATACCCTATACAGAAATAAAATTTTTCTTTCCATTGTTTTTCCTTGGCTCCATCAGCATCCTTTCAGGTCACACTGAGCTGGCTTAGTCCAGAATTGCTGCTCAAGGTCCATAAGAAGAGAGGACAACCCTTTTGTAGAAGGGATATAAAGAAAAAATCATGATTTGACAAATTTAGAAAAAGGATGCATTTTACGTGTTAGGAAAACATTAGATGCTGTGTGTAAATGTGGAACTGTTTTTTTTTAAGGATACTTAATTTTGTCATTTGCATTTTTATTTATTTTTCAAATTTTTATCTCCAGGTAATTTGAGGCAGCTTCTACATGGTTAAAATAGTCTAGACTGTAACTAAGACACCATAGATTAGTACTGGCTAAAGATTCAGTTGTGAAAGTTCATCCAGGTGACCTTATTTTTGTCAGAGTTTTTGGAGTGCAGATGGCTAATTTTGACTTCTACACAATGTCATTTGCTGTTATTCCTAGATAATGACGAAATTATAATTTTGAAATATTCTTCTAAACAGTATTAAATGCAAGAGTTAAAAGTAGCAAAGAGAAGTATTGTATTAGAGTAATTCTCAATAAAAATTGATTCGGAACAAAACCATCTTTAATGATAAGTGTCGTTTGAAGATGACCTGTGATTACAACCCACAGTTTTGCTGTCATTTAAGCTGGAGGGGACATGTGTTACTGCCTTGCTCAATTGATGAGATTGGATGGATGATTGAATGATGAGACTGCAAGCCAGGTCTTTAGCTTGTCAACTCATGCCTAATTCACAGTGACAGTGTGCATGGAAGGCAAGTGTCTGTATCCTGTCATATTTAAGCTTCTAGTTACAGCCTTCTTTCTGTTTAATGCCGTGGATGCTCCAAAACAGACCAGGGAAGGAAAAGATGGCTGTGGACAGGAATTGGCAATTTTTGTATATGATGCTTGCTATTTATTTTTTTTTCCCCATTTCCTTCTTTCGGTATTACCATGTAGAAATTACATGTTAAGGAAGTGTTATCCATTAACAAAAATATTTAGCTGTCTGGTAAAACAGTCTGTGTTTTTGTAAAATACGTTTTCAGTTCACTGCCTGCATTTGCAGTTTCCAAAGCTTTTTGAATCTGCTATTTTCCCTTTTCCTTGGGATTTTCACATTTCTTCTGTTCTTGCCCCTTCTCCCTCACTTGACTCTCCATGTCATAGATGTTTCTATCACTGGGAGCTGTGTTGGTGTAACAGCAACAGTTAAATTATCATAATCAGTCCTAACTACTGACTAAATTGCAAGCAGTTCCATATACTAAAGCTGCTGAAATCTGTCTCGTAACTTCTGTTTCCTTATTTTATTGTAATGATTTTACCCCTGCTGCTTAGCAGAAGCCTGGTGACAGGAAAAGGAAAGTAGCTGTCTGGACCTGTTTGTTAAATGAACATCAAAAAAATGCAAGCTGTTAAATGAACATCAGAAGAGGCAAACATGAAAATGATGTGATAAGAGAAAATAAAGTCTTACTAGTAGGTTAAAACAATTCAGATGGAACTCTGATCTTCTAGAAGCTGGTATCATTTTAAGATCTATGGTTTAGATTTTTGAAAGATACTGAAGAATTCAGATGCGGTTAGCAGTGAATCACTTTTCACATTTAGGTGATTTTAAAAGTGAAGCTCTTTAAGATGAAGCCACTTAGGAGAAGATACTCCATGCTCATAAAACTACTTATTTTCACCCATGTGGTTTGATTCCCTCTATTCCCAGTGACTGTCACACCCTCGTTGTCACAGGTGACTCTGTTGAGTTGGTTCGCTCACTGTCTCTCGGTCAAATGGAGTTACCATTTTCCCAGCAGTTGGTGGCAATAGGTCACAGGTTTTTCCTGTGATAGCATCTGCTGTGATGCAAATGCTAGAAAGCAGTGTAAATTGTGTGACATTAACTAAGTCTGAGCCCTAACAAGCCGAGCAGGTAGTGCCTGTGCAGGTGCCCTGTCCGTGTCTCAGAGGAGTGATTGATCCACGAGCACATGTGATGCAAAGTGCCCTGCGCAGCCAGCTGGGCACTCAGACCCCTCGCAGCTTCAGCCTTGCTGTAATCCATTAGGCTGGCTCCACAGTTCTATTTTGCAGGGCGTGTTATGTAAATCATGTATATTATTGGTTCTTTAGATTATTTGTGTTTTCTCCAGCTGGATGAGTAAGTATTATGCGGAAGATTTGGGAGCTTGCATAAGCTGCAGAACTTAGAAACGTGGCGAAGTATCGTGACATAGTGGATGGGGTTGTCACAGCACACTGTGCTCTCTGCGCCTGAAACTGCCTTAATGCAGCTACAAAGGGGAAGATTAGGCACATAATTGCTAAATTCCTTTTATTTTACTTTTTTAGTAGACTGTGTAATTTTTCTTCTCTGTGTCAAAGAAGAGTTTAGCTCTGGATGCAACTGTAAATACATGTTCCTTTCTTCCTTGGAGGGAGGAAGTTGCAACATGTGACACATAAGTCTCCGCTAAGTCATATGTGACATTCTATATGCACGTGTGGCATTACCTATATATTGAATACCATAACCAAAATGATTTGACACGTAGGTTTTAAGGGAGTATGAATACACTTTAAATGTTTTAAAGGGATGCATGGAGTCAAATTAGGACACACACTGTCAAAATTGTAGAAATGTGGACAGTTAAAATGATTGTGTTTGCATTCATCTTGTTTCACTTCAGGTTAATAAAATGTACAAGTCATGAGATGGTGCTGTGACAGCCTTATTGGAAAAGGTCTTTGGGAGCAGAGTAGGAGGAGGTGTACAATATATGTGATGTACAATGCAGAATATTGGTAATATATATGTATCAAATAATTAATATAGTATGTCAAGTGTAATACAGTGTAATGGGAGTATTTTTTATGTGCTGAGATACAATCGTGTTAAAAATTTGCATAATAGGTGCACGTGGGAAAAATCTGGAGTTACTGCAGACAGTTTGACAAGTAGATATATTTTTTTTCACAATTTTCTTTTAAAATATTTTTGGTTGAGTAAGTTGCTTTCTTTGCTTTTGCCTTTTTATTTAGCGATATTTAGTTTGAAGTGTACAATACGCATGTGAACTGATTTGTCGTCAGTGTTTCTATCCCAGGGTTCATTGTGTAGCTCTTGAACATAGTCTGAGGTTTTTTTTGTAAAGTTGGTTCCTTTTAGAAGATGTTCAAAGCGCAGACTCCTACACATCTAAAATGAGGACTCTTGAAAGAAAAGCATGTCATAAGTCATAGAATCATAGAATGGTTTGGGTTGGAAAGGACCTTGGAGGTCATCTAGTTCTGATCCTGCCTTGGGCAGGAACACACCTGTTGCTAGACCAGGTTGCTGAAAAACCCATCCAGCCTGGTCAAGACCCAGGAGAATGTGATTCTCATAAGGGCTGGCCTCAGTCTATAGGGCTGAGACCTTTGTTTCTGAAATAACTTTGGACTTTTTGGGGTGGATTGACCCTGGCTGGATGTCAGGTGCCCACAAAGCTGCTTTACCGCTCCCCTCCTTGTCTGGAGAGGGGAGAGAAAATATGGTGAAAGGCTCATGGGCTGAGATAAGGGCAGGGAGAGATCATTCAGCATCTACCCTCAGGGGCAAAACAGACCTGACTTGGGGGAAGTAATTTATTACCAATCAAATCAAAGGAGGGTAATGAGAAATAAAAACTGAATTGTAAACACTTCCACCCTTACCCCTCCCTTCTTCTAGGCTCAACTTCACTCCTGTATTCTCTACCTCTTCCTCCTCCTCAGTGGTGCAGGAGGACAGGCAATGGGGGTTATGGTCCATTCATCACATGTTATTTCTGCTGCTCCTTCCTCCTCAGGGGTAGGACTCCTCACACTCTTCCCCTGCTCCTCCAGTGTAGGCTCCTCAGTCCATGCATCCACCGGTCCTGCCAGGAGCCTGCTCCAGAGTAGGCTTCCCACAGCTTCCCTTCTTCTTTCAAGCATCCACCTGCTCTGGGCTGAGGTTCCACCATGGGCTGCAGGTGGCTCTTTGCTCCACCGTGGTCCTCCATGGGCTGTCTCACCATGGTCTGCACCACAGCCTGCAGGGGAATCTCAGCTCTGGTGCCTGGATCAGCTCCTCCCCCTCCTTCTCCACTGACCTTGGTTTTTCTCACATATTCTCACTCACTCTAGCTGAAATTGCACAGTTTTCCCCCCTTCTTTAATACACTGTCTCAGAGGTGCTACACCATCACTGCTGAGCTCAGCCTTGGCCAGTGGTGTGTCTGTCTTGGAGCCAGCTGGCGTTGGTTCTATCAGACACAGGGGAAGCTTCTGGCAGCTTCTCAGAGAAACCACCCCTGTAGCCCCTATGCTACCAAAATCTTGCCACAGAAACCCAAAACAGACCTTAAAAAAAAATCAGTAGCTTTAAGCCTAATTGGGAACAGGATCATAAAGTGGTTGGAGAAGAGATTCAATGTATACGTGATACCTTAATTTATATTCTTCCTGCTTACTGTAGCAATGATTAAATAGTTGTCTGTTTGAAAATCAGTGGTGAGTTGATACCTTTGTTTTCTGTGCCTGTATAAGACAAGACTGGAGCTACTTGTTGCATTATCACTATTCTCTGCAAGCATAATACACACAGTGTACTTGAGAGATCTAGGGAGTCTGAGGATTTTATGTAATCCATCTAGTGTACTGGTATATTTGCGAAGCAGGAGTATTTTTGGCCATCTGTGCATTTCTATCAATGTGCATTCTGTTTGTGTAGCACTGGGCCAAAAAACAGAATCTCAGAAAATTGATATCCAGAAGTGTCTATTAATTGCCATAATTTTCATGTGTATAAGCCACTCTGTGCTTCTGGAGGCATTTATTAGCTGTTTGAAACAATTTGATATGTAAATTTACATTTTGTAAAATAGACCCCATGTTTCTTACTTAGTAGGACATCAGTTGCACTCAGAAAATATAATCTTCCTTCCTGTGAGCTTGTCTACCTGGTTTGATTTCTAAATGTTAATATCTAATGCCTTGGTACCTTAGAAATAACAGGCAAGGCTTCAGGGTAATAGGCAGTTCCAGTCCTTTTTTACTTGACAAATGAATGTATTTCTCCCTGTCCTGTCCACAGAAGATTTCTTTTGCCCATCAGATTCAGATCTAGTGCTGCAGCTCCATTCAGGTGGGCCAGAAGGGATGGTACAAGGATTTGCTTCCCATTTTCTTTGCAGTGACAATGTAAGGCACTGGTAAGACTGGTCAAAACCTATTCAGTCAGGACACCTTATGTCCTGCAGGTCTCTTGTGCAGCCTTCTCTTATCCTTCTGTCTGTCCCACCCTGCTTCCATCATACTTCCTTGCAGGGTTCATTTTCTAGATTAAAAAACAAGTGCTATATCTTTTAATCTCTTAAATCCCTTTTCTGTTCTTGTTTAATGGATGGGCTTAGCACTATTTCCTACAGATGCAATGAAACACCCTGTTACAGCCTCCCCCTTTGGTCACTTGACAACTCAGTTTTGCATTCAAAACAGTGAGCTCCGATCTTCTCTTGCAGAAACCCTGCCATGATTGCTGCAATCAAAGGCTATACCTGAGTTCTTGTTAACACAAGTGCATCACAGTTTCAAACTGTGCCTATGTATTTGAGTAACAGACATTTTTTCTGCAACTCAAGAGTCTCTAAAGGGTAGTGAAGCAGCTTTCCAAACAAAGCCAGCAACAAAACTTGACTGGATGATCCTAGTAGATAAAGTAATTGGTCTATCTGCAGTTTGAAAAGTCCCACACAAGTTTGAAGGCAAAGGGCATTTCCTGCTTAGTCTTGCTGTAGAACCTAGTAAAGAATGTGGATCTTATAGTGAGGTTGCTTTTTGTGGCACAAGATAACACAACTGTTTGACATTTATGTTAAGTATTTAATTAGCAAATGTTTTTAGTTGAAAACATTTTTAAATTGCATAGATAGATCGCAGGTGAAAGCTCTGGTGAGTGAAATGCATTATCCGTTTGCTCTGCAAATCTGTTTCTAAAATTCTGAATTTTAAATATGTTTTAAGGATGAACCAAGAAGCAAGATCCTTTTTGGTTTTCTGGAACAGCCTCCCCCATTCTTCTGCACCTGTACTCTTATCATCATCTTCTTCCTCACTGTAATTTCTTTTTTTAGCCCCATTGTTTGAGGATGGTTTGTTTTTCTCTCAAGTTGTGCTGTAACTGATTTGTGGCGTACCCTCTTCTGTTTCTCCATCGCTTCCTACGTGTTCTCCATACACTCCTCTTCTTCCTCTGCTGGGGTATTCTGGTGGCGGCTCCCACTCATCACAGCTGCTGCCATTTTCCCTATGTACTGCAGGAAAAAAACTGGAAGATACCAGTTTCAGAACTACCCATGGAGCTTGCAAATTTTGGTCCCATACATAGGATAAATGAGGTTTAAGTTCAAGATGAGAGGCAGGGGCCTCTTGTGCTTGAGGTGAAAGACCAAGAGTCGTCACATGCAGAACAGTGCATCCCATGTGGGCTGGCCCCTGGGGGCCACTCTCATGCCCAGCTGGCTGGCCTGGAGTCTGTGGTGGAGCTGTGGGTGTCAGGGTCCTTTTGTTCTGCTTTGGGGAATGGCCCTGGGCAGTGGTGTTGGAAGGCACTGGCCAGTTGTGCCAGCACATCTGGCGCTTGCATTCTGAAAGAGCCATTGTAGGGGCGTGGGTGAGGGCTTGCCTTGGTTGTACTGCATCTGTGTTGTGGCCTGGTGTGTGGGATGATCCAGTGCAGCCACTGTTTTGGCAAGAGTAGAGCACAGGATAGATAGTTCTGTTTCCCAGGGAGGCAGATACGTGAGTTCTAGGTTGTGTGGAAAATCAGTCCTCACGGAGAGAGGAGGGCCTGGAGATCTTGGAGCCCCAAGTCCTACTCACGGTTCCTCTCTACGATGAAATTTACTTTGTGAAGACAGGTTTCTCTTGCACAGTTTGAGCTTTTCCCTAGCATATGGGTAGGTAGGAAGAGTTTGCCAAATGTGTTATAGTTACATAAAACATGCAACATCTGACAGATACGAAAAGGGTTATAATAAATGATTCCTTTACACTCCCCCTTCGAAAAAGCTAAACAAAATGGTAAACAAAGCCCATCAGATTTTCTTTCCCATTTATGATGTTCTTTATGTTAGTGTGGAAATTCTGGCAGTGAGCATGGGCTAACAATGGCTGAATCTATTTGAGAGCTTTCTGCTAGGCAAGTTCTGCACTATTTCAAATTGCAGTGTTCATTCTGGTTTTATTTGCTATTGCTATTAATACCTGTGTATATGTGGGAGATTAATTCCCATATCTCATCTCCATTTCCAGTCCTGCATCTGCTATGACCCAGAGATATGAGAGGCTGCTTGAAGTTCTTAGATTTTTTTGTCTCCTTTCTCCCCTCTCTGTCATTCCCATTTTTAAAGCTGTACTAGTTTTCTGAAGTATAAAGTGAGGTTAAAAAAAGAAGTAGAGTTGTATTTAGGAGGTAGGGATTATTTTGCTTTACTGGAAATATTTAGCCAAGTTGTGGTTTGGAAATATTTTCATGAGAACTGCTGAGCTAAAAGTTACTGAGACAAAATTCCATAAAAATAACTGTGAACTCTAGTTTATAACAAAATCATTGTTGGCAACCTTCCGTTTAAAAACTTTCCATAGCTGCAAGAAAGACAGACTTATGGATCAAAGTGATCTGAATTTTTTTTGGCAATTAAAAAAGTTAACATTTGGATTTGAACCCCACTGTGACTAGTTCATTTCCATTCATTTTTTACTCTGTATCCTTAATAAGAATGACACCAAGGAGCAGAGGATGGGAAGAGACACTTTTTTCTATTTAAAATTGGTTCCGCAGGATGGAAATTTGGCAACAGACACGGAAACTAAGCAAATCTGTTTACAGAGCTCTCTGCCTCTCTGTGTAATGAAACCAACAAAAAAGCTCGAATAGAGATTTTAATGATGAAGCCACACTTAGTTGAAATTTTCCATTGTGCTATTTTCTTGGACGTTTTAGCTTGATGACAACATAGTTATTTGGTGTGAGGTGTAATGTAAATTGAGGATCCCAGCACCCATCTTGTGTCCTGTGCTCTTCAGAGCTTCTGGACACTCTTCACACTAATGAGCTAGGTACAAGGGGTCTGGAATTGAGGATATGAAAGAAGCTGAGGGTGTCACAAATAGTGCTAGGATAAATGTTAGGAGAGACTTTTATGAGAGGAATCATTTGCAGGTTTCAGACAGTAATTTAAGGGTTGGGCTGTGGCTACGGTTAATGCAGGAACACATGGGAGTAAGTGGAAGCAGTTTCCCATGGCTAACTCCTACAAACCATTGTCATATCTTTTCAGAATTCAGGTGGGTGTACCCATGCCCTCTGTGGTAGGTTAGCAGGAAACAGCCGGGTTGGGAGTCTGGAAAGACACTATTCCCTGCACTATTAACTTGATGATCAGCACAAATGGGCCAATAGGGGAATGAATATCAGTCAATTAATCTACTAAAGAATAGTAGTAATTTGTGTAAGATCAAGGAGAAAACTTGGGAGAAGCTGTAAATTGCTGACTCAAAAATTTTCTGTTGCTATGCAGTTGCTGGCAGTCCTACCCATCTGGTGGACAGCAGGAAATATTTTAATTTTTTTTTTAATATTTGCTTTCTTTTTGATCCTCAGGTTAAAAATAGTTAGAAAATTGAGTAAAGTCTTGTCTTCGCTGAAGAGTTACTAGAGGAAAAATTGCTGCTGTTGTGCTTGTGCCCCTTCTTAGTTATAGCTATATATATAGGAGAGAGAGATAGGTGTTATTTCAAATTCCCTGGATATTTGGGTTCAAAATAAGCAAATGCTTATGGATTTTTTTTTTAAATCAAAAGGCAGAAAATGACATTACTCTGTTCGCTTACATCTTGTCTGGAAAGATGTAGAATTTGTCAATAATAAGCAGACTATCTAGCCCATAATGCAGTATTTACAAACGTGTTACCAAGATGAATACAAGCTCTGTGGGAAGAGTCAACTTTCCTTTTCTGAAGGGAAATACCACCTTTCAGTGCAATAGAAGCCCTCTGAGGGGGTGAATATGTAGGTGAATAAGAAAGATCTGGATGGCATTCAAAGGTATTTGACAATGTTCTGTGCCAGACAGAAGCCAGCAGCAGTGCATAAAGGAGGGTCATGTCATGGACGAATATGAGAGTAGATGATGGGAGGAATAAGGTAGGAATAAGTGGTTCTCAGTCACCAGAGCAGTTGGACTGGTTGATGCATTCAACCCATAAATTGTACACTGGAAAGGAGTTTGTTGGTGAAGTGAGAAAGTGTGCTGATGATAGTAACCTGCTCGTAGTAGTAAAGTTGAAGGGAACCATGAACAACTGGAGGAGTGACTGACATGGCTGGGGGGGCTGAGTAGCGGAAAGGCAGGTAAAATTCAGTGCAGATAAAGTGGTCTACACAGGGAAAAATAATGTTGATTCTACTAAAAAGGGTGAGTTTTGAGCTGATTGTTACCATGTGTCAGTTACCAGCTTATGATAACAGCAGTGTAAAACAGGAGCTCACTACTGTACACTGATGAGAAAAGCAAATCAAATACTAGGACACATTAATAAAGGAATAGAGAATTAAAGAGACTGTGTCCTTGTTGCCACTGTGTATGTTCATGGCTCACCAGCGTCTTGTATCATGTGCAGTTCAGGTCCCTCAGCTCAGAAATAATATAGCAGGATGAGAAAATTTCGGAAAAAGCAGCATTTTTAAGAGACGTGGAAAGGCTTATACCCACAGGAAACAGGGTTTCTTTATCCTGAGAAGAAGAGACCTTGGAGGATATTCTTGAGGTCTTCAATGTTGTGAGTGGTGGTGAGAGGGTATACAGATTTAATTGTTCACTGTCTCTTCCACCACAAGTCTTAGAGGAGGCATCGAGGATAAGCAAAAAGAAGAGAAGTGGGTCTTCTAAAAACACTGTGCCAAAGAATATTGTATTTGCTGAAATTTTACATGGGTCCCTTTTCTGACTGTAAAGGCTCGAAAAAATAGTAATTTTTTCCCACTATGATTGTATGTGTGATATGTGGATAGGTGCACTTTGAAATATTAATGTCTTCTATGCTCTTTTGCAGTTTTGTGTAGCTTTGTATTTCCCACAGTACCTAACTATCACCAGCCTATAAGGAAAAGTGAGGCACATTCATTTAGCTGAATTAAATGGCCTTCCTATATGCATAAAATTATTGAAACCCTCTTTTTTAATGTGTGGGGAAGTTTTTTTGGGTTTTCTAGTTCAAGTCTCCGAGCTTTCTCAATTTCTTAATAAGATATAGTACCTTTACTTGTATTTTAAAAAGGAGTCTTAGATTTAGTTTGAAATAAATGTCTCCACCATTCCCTTTGGCCTTAGAAAATAACACTCTCAACATGCTTGAGAACTTCAGTTGTGCATATAGGAGAAATACTCTAAATTATGGAGGTGTGGATTAGTTGGCAGTCTTGGATTCTCACTGAGGCATTGTGCCTCTTTAGGCACACACGTTGTCAGTAAAGAAGGTGAAATTGTCCTTTATACAAACATGGTGGGTTCTTTCCATAGCCAGCTTCTGAAATGGTCCTTCTTTAGGGTTTGGTGCAATAAAGCAGTTGTTCATGCAAAGAAAGCAGAGGAATAATGATAATATCAAGAGCTTTTACCTGCACCTTCCTGGATCAGGTAAGCTCAGTTTCCTTCTTCCCAAAGTCACTCACCTCAGTAGCAGCAAACATTGTATTCATGCTCTAAGTGCATGCACTTGCACATCTTTTGTGCAAGTTCCATGTGTTTTATGACTTCACCCCGCTCCATCCTCAGTGCCGACACTGTATCCTGAACCTTCACTTGAGATGTTGACAGTCATCCTTGGCAGCCTCCCTTGGCAGGGAACCATGGGCTGGCCTCTGCTGCTTGGGCTGTCACATCCTTGCTCCTTGTGCTATATCTGCTCTGGGGATTTCCGTTTCCTGGCCCAGCTGGAGAGCTTGGGTGTGCATGCAGGAGCCTCCACTGCTCACTGAACCCTGACAAGGGAGGTGTGGTTTTACCCATCAATTCTCCTCACAGCAGTAGGAAACCCTAATTTGTTTCTACTCTGATGGACGCTTCCTCTTTTAGGAAATTATGGTGTTATTTGTCTGTGAAAAGGGTCAGTACCCCTTTTGGTTATGCAGTGGCTCGTGTGGTACTTGTGTGTGATGGACTGGTGTGTAATGTTTTGCTTCTGAAATGAGAGACAAATCTGAGGATGGTCGTGAACACAGTTGCAGAGAAAGCACAAATATCAAAGTTTATTGGGAACCCAGGTTTCCTGATGGTAACTTGTTGTGCTGACAGCAGATTCATTTGTTTCCTAATTAATCAGAAGGAGTGTTCTTTTTATTTCAGCCATCTGGTGGAGAGCATGTTGTTTAGCTTCTTGCTACTGCAAATTGGAGCTACACAGGAAAAAGGATGTTTCAACTTCTGTTTTTGGCTTGTTTTTCAAGGTTGAGTCAGTATAGAGCACGTTAAAACATACTGTATTCAGTTGCAAAGTTCAGCTCTCAAGGACTGCAAAAATTTAACTTAAATTGTCCTTCCTGAACAGACAGGGTGGTGATATTGATGATTAATTGCTTGTTATTACTTGTTTTATTCCATGTAATCAATTGTTAAGACAAAAGCAACATTTCCCTAGTGAACTGCAGAACTATTCTAGGATACCGAATTTGTTACCACTTTGTAGAGAACATTCAATGTTGCTTTTACATTTCTTCTTTGGATTAATGTCAAAAGCATATTGCCTGTCAAACAATTTGTCGTTGAGTGTGCCATTAGCTTGCTAACTCCTCACAAGGATTTTGAAACATTGCATTTTTTTACCTCCAGAAGTCCCCTTAGTGCAGCCTTTCTTTGGAAGCTATATTGTTCTTGTGGAATATTTTCTGAGGAGCAGTCTGTCCCTATGCGATGTTTACTGTATTTTTGCCTTGCAGCCAGCAGATTTTAGTACAAACTTGCCTGGGGGTGGCCTTGTCCTATTTTCCTCTTAGATGGTTCTGGCATTTATAGAGCTTGGGAGATCGTGCTTCTGAATTTTCCAGTCTGAAGAGCTCGAGCCAAAACAGCAGGGGAGATAGCAAACCTGTACGTTGTTTGGCTTACGGCAGCTGGGCCTGTTTTCCTTTGACCTAAAGCAATGGCAGCTTTTCTTGGGTTTTGTGGAGGAGGGGGGAAGTGAGGGAAGAGGAAAACTACGTGAGGTAAACTGCTTTATCTTTGTGATTGGAAAATGCAAGCGTTATCCCCACCTCAACAATCCCTCTTTTTGCACCCCTAGCAAAGGTAACTCCAAGCTACTTTCACATGGCATGTAGAGATTTTCCTTGTTCGAGTTACTTTATGAGTACTGATTATTCATAGGAAAAGAGACTATGTGTTATTTTAATATTGCATCAACATTTTTGAAAAACAAACTTGTTTTATGTTGCAGTATCATAGCCCTTGCAGAATGGACTTTATATTAGAGGACTGGCTGCTTTTTAGTGACGTTCCATAGCTTCCCATCAAGCTGTATTTTCTCCCTTACATCGTGGGCTCTGAAAAAAACCACTCCTGCCAAGTAGGGCCCAGAGTCTCCACTGGGGAATGAATTGTGATGAATGATTGTGGGAATATATGAAATACCCTGCAGATGGGTGGCTCAGAGGACAGAACAACTCTTTGGGTTTGGCCTTGTGCTCGAAGAGCCCTTCTTATCTTTAAACACTGTCTCTGTAGTCATACCCTCTAAGTGAGGTTTCCTGTGGAAAGAAATTTCACTGTTGCTACCTTTGAGGTGTCCTAGTCTTGTATTTATCAGCAGAAGGTTCAATTAAGTTTTGCATTTATGTAACAGAAAATTTAGTTGTGCCACAGAGTGAATTTATTCCTAGAGGAATGGGTTTGCATGTGATGGAATCCTGAGCTTTTGAGTTCCAGGAGAATTGAGAGTTCCCTAAAAAGTTTGTGAGAACAAGAGAGTGTTGAGGCTTAATACACGCTTGAAGTGGAACACAAAAGAAAACAGCCTGTATGTGCCAAGAATTTCCAAGGAACTCCTAGTGGTCAAACCAATTTAAAAAGCACCATATTTCCAAAGATTGCTAAGATTTCTGTTTGTATGTCTTCACTGGTGTGGTACAAATGGGTGATAGATCCTGAGCCTCCTCAAGCTGAACATAAAGGGAAAGAAAAATTTTAATCTTTCTCCATGTTTCAATGTTTTCTCCCTTTATGTTGCTCCATAGTTTTTCCTTACAGATATGCATGGATCTCCACGATGCCCGTTGTAGGAGACACTCTTGCTTCTGCTGTAGTCCTGGCAAGAGATGACAGCACAGAACCTGCATGGCTTCTCCTTCTGTGAGGAAGCTGTTGACCAGCTTCATAGCGCAAATTCTTACCCAGAATAAGAATTTTCTTAATTGGCAGCTTTGATGAATTTCCCTCCTTCCCTCTTGTCCCCATTTGCAACTCTCTGTGTTGGTCAGTGTTATACCTAAATCATGTTTTATCCTGAAGGGAAGATTATTTGGGCCTGTGGATGGATGCAAGAAGCAAGGAGGACATTAGAGGAGGTGCATTTTACCCTAAAGGTTTCTTGTTGAAATAAGAAGGGTTAGCAGAAAGTTGGTGCTGTAGAACCAGCATCTCCAGTCTCTCTTGGCTGAAGAGTGTGAATGCCTCAGGCTGTCAGAGTGGGCCAGGAAGGAGCTGAGCCTTTCAAAAAATATGCTGGCTTCAAAATCATTAGGTGTGTTACGTAGGCAAGTAGTCCAGATTTGCCTAGCTGTTCTATATTTATTTTCCTCTCTTCTTTCCATTCAGCAAGTCCATGTTGCAGTAGGAGGCTTTCTTTCCTTCATAGTCTAATTTGTTACCAACATCCTCACCTTTACAAGTTTCACTCTTTGTGCATAAGGAGACAGTTTAAATTAGATACATTTAAAAAAAAAAATCATAATCCATTCTGAGGTGATAATTTACCTCATTTTCCTTTAATAATAACCTTTTTTCAGTAAGGTTATGAACTTATGAACTTTTTCTGCTTTTTGTTGCATTTTGTTCTACAAATCTCAGTGGGCTGTAGTGAATCCTTGTTTCATGTCTTCCCTTTTTTTTTCAATGATTGTCCAAATTCTGAAGGCAAAACACAGAGGTCAATGTTCTCTCTTCGACTTTAGTACTGCTCCTCGTCTCACTTTTGTCACTAAATGTAATAGTTCCTATAATTTGTCTTTTGATACTTAGTATTTCTCCTGTTGCCCTTAGGAATAGATTTCCTTTCAATGTTAATCTTACTCAGGCAGGCTATAATCACGATTTACTAATTTCTCTCTTCTTTTAATGTTCTCAAGAATGTTTTCCTTAACATTAGGTAGCAGATCTGGTAAGTTTTTTGCTGGTATTAATTGCTGAGTAACGAAGTGCCCTTGAAAGTCAGTTATGTAAATGAGCAGCCTTGAGCTGGCCATAAGAATGATGCTGGCTTGAGTTTTAATTTAATAATTGAGGAATTGGAACATAAAATGGTTCTTTAAATCTAAAATAGGATAGAGTCATATTCTTCATTAGAAAAATTCTAATTGCATGAACTGTATCAGCAGTTTAACATTTAGTTTAGGTGATCACTTTGCGTGCAGGTGAGCACTTTAAATGGTCGTTTATTAGGAAAAAGCCTTGACTCAGTTGCCTTATGTATTTTTAGTTGAGTATTCTGAAAGAAATTACTGGTTTGTTGTGGTTTTAAAATAATAAGTGGAGTCTTTCTTGAAATATATTCTTTACATCTGGATTTTTTTTCCTTTATTAAATTAGCGATTGTAAAAAGTTGCTGTAAAGTTTCCTGTATTTTTCCTGGAGACGTGTTATACTTGAATCTCTTGGCTTATTAAAAAGCCCCTGAGTTCTGGACAACAGAGGGCAGGTGCCTCGTGTCTCTTTGGGTAAAGGTTATTATTTGTTGTTACATACACTATACGCAAAAACCAGTGGATGCGAAGTTATTTGCAAATACAGGCTTGGCAAACCTCCTCTGGAATTCGGAAAGGGTTTTCCAGCTCGACTTAGTCATTTTTTCCCAAATGTCTTGGCATAACTGATCACTCAGGAGTGACATATGGTAGAAACATGCTCTAAGGGACAAGTCTCCCGGATGGCGCACAGCACCACACAAGATAGACAGATGGTGGCTTATTCAACCTTGGAAAAAGTTTAATCCTACATATTGGCACGTCGGCCTGGGTACTGAGAGAGGCACACACATGCCTGTGAAATCTGAGGCAAAGCTTTTGTGAGTTTGCTTGCTGTTACTGAAAGAACTAGAAAGATTGGGCTGATACTATACCCAACGAGTATCTGCAAAATTATGGGCTCAACATGTTATCCAGAAAAAGTGATGTTTCCTTGAAAAGTAGAAACTCTGGAGGTAGCAGGACGATGCAGAGAATAAAATCTGGTGAACTTCTCACAGCTATTTCTAGACTAAAACATGCTTGTTCAACAAAGCTGCTGAGTACTTAACTTATTCACCAATAGCTGTTGATTAATTGAAGTGTCTAGTAGGAGACAAGGGTATTTTATGTTTTTCATGATTTTAGTTCTGTTTCAGGAGTTGCTACTGGCTTTGTGAAGTGTATTAGCACTTCACAGCAGAGAAACTGTATGTAACCTTTGTCTTTGGTAGGTTCTAGCAAAAAATTACAAATTCCCTGATGGTAAATTTAAATTTATAGCAGAAAATGCAAACTGTACATTGCAAGTTTTTTTTTTTTGTTTGTTTGTTTTTTTTTGGTTTTTTTTGGTTTTTTTTTGTTTTTTTTCTTTTTTTGTTTGGTTTTTTTTTTAATAAGGAGAGGAAATCCCACCTTTCACTCTAATATCTTCATGTTTAAGGCAGTGAAGAGAGAGATGGAATATTTGACATGGAAAAAGAAATCTGCTTTGAATTCTTTCTGGAAACCAAGTAGTGATTGTTTGATTGATTGAACTTCTGGAGTCAGGGCCATTTTCTGTAAGGATTTTGAAAATACTGACCCATTGAAAAGATAAAGGATTGCCTACCAAACTTTTTTCCCCCTACTTTCTTTTTCTTGTAGATTGCACTCGATATTCACAACTATAAGGAAAAGGAAGACTCTCCTGACTCTGGACTTCAAGGACATCATCATGTTTTATTGGATGAGTTTAAACTAGACAAGACTTCTTTCTAAAACACTTCAAGAAAGGTAAATGTAATTCAAACAAACCAATCTTTTCCAGTAGAGGAATAGTTTGGTCAAATTAATCACATTCTAGTAACATTTCAACCATACTATGCCGCAACATTGTTGTCTTTTGGATACATATTTTAGGTGTTGGGGTGTTTATATAGATACATATCTATATATATTTCTATAGCTAAACCTTTACTACTAGTAATTTTTAGATGTTAAAAGGTTTTGATTTGTCAGCCCTTGTATATTTTGTGGAAATGTACTGGTTTCAAGCAATTCTCTTAGACGAAAGAGGTGGAGAAGGAGGAGAAAAGAGAAAGGAGATGCCCAACAGTAGCCAGCATACTGGTAATTACTTGCATGGATGTGGAAGACCCAGTTAATATTTCTGTTCTGCCTAATGAGTAAAATTACTTGAAAATGAGATCCTAGCTAGTGAACTATAAAGTCAAATGACTCAAGCAGCATTGATTGACACATACATTTAAAATATGGTGTGCTTTGAGAGACCCAGAGGGAGCTGCAAAGAGGGAGACTAATTCAACCTGTTGTTGAGGATATGCATTGAAGAAGTAAGAGATGTCAAATCCTTACATTCAGCTGAGGGTGGTCTTGTGTAATACAAAGATCTGCTTACTTTTGGGATAGTATAAACAAAGATTTCCTCTTCCCGTGGGTATGAGTACCCTTCAGGTATTTTTCTGTCACCCTTTTCTTTCTTTTGCTGCATGTCATTGTGACAAATGCTGATAGATAGCCAAGCCTGAAGGCCCATAGTAATTGTTGCAGAACTAGTGTGCTCTTTCCATTTTATCTTTTTTATCTACTGTAACTAATTACTATAGGACTAAATAAAAATTTTAATAAGTCTCTTTTGTGCCCAAGTGCACAGTCTGAAAAATCTGACAGACATCAATTTACTCTCTGTCTTGACGCTACAAGAGTTTCTCACACACTTTGCAGAAGCAGTGAGTATTTTTGTGGCCCATCCAGCCCTCTGTGACAGAGTCCTGCCTCAGTGTCAGGAAGCATGCCTGTGGGCCTTAGAAACACCATGTATTTGTGAGAGAGAGCGCTTCAGTCTGATGAGATGATTAAAATTCTGCAGATCCACAGCTGACACCTTTTTGACCCAGATCTGAAGTTCAGACTTGGAAATACTTCAATCCCTTGAAATTTTAGGTCATGCTTCATAGAATTGCTGTTTTCATAATTTATAGGCTAAGCGTGATCATACCATTGTTGAGTCGCTGAGCGTCAGTGTGTGTGAATCAGCCATCTGCTGTCAGGGCTGAGGCTTGTATCTCCCTGGCCAGTGACAGGGGAGGTCATTATACCATGACAAGACTCTGTCAGATGGGAATGGTTCAAGGCAACACCATGGCTCTGTCCAAAAAAAAAGCCACTTCTGCTTACTGGTAGTAATGACATTTAGAGGACTGAGATGGAGAACGAGGAGTTTTAAGAGAGGAATGGAGACTTTGTGAAGACAGAGATGAGAAGGGTTTCATGTTTGAGAGGAACAAAGGCTGGCTTTTGTAGCGGAGTTTTGAGTTATTTATGGAACCAGATGAGGAATAGAGAAACTGTCTACACAGGAGAAAAGCAGACTTCAAGATCTGGGAGAGAAGCTGCAGCGAGTCCTTAGGTCACTGACCTAAGAGTAGTAAGGAAGCAGATACAAAATGCATGTGGTCTCATTTTATTTTGTCTAGACTTGCATACTTTGTACACTTCCCAAGTGGAGAGTGATTTGGTATTTTGGCACTCGTACAAAGCTTCTGCATGTTTTGCTTCAACCAGTGAATGTCCTGGAAACCCAGCATACCCTCAAGGTTAGGTCCTTGTGTTAAACTTGCTGTAAAATTTGGGCAGGATGTGGGTTAGCACTAATGATGGGATCCCGTGCCATCTTGGTCTGCCAGGTCCTGTTTCTTTGGAGATACAGTAATCAATACCGAAGAAAAGTAATGCAGAAACTAAGAAAATTATTTTACAGGAAATAACTGATTCAAACCATCAGAGACCAAAGATGGTTGAGAAAAGCCAGACACAACTGTATGTGCAGCAGTGGGGATTCTACCATACTAGTTCCTGCAAATTGCTGCTGGGCTGTTGAGAGCTGAAGTTAAGGTTGAGCTGAAACATTAAAAATTGGAACTAAGATATCTTGCTGCACACCTCATGGAATACTTCAGGCTTTATTAGCTGCAGCTGATTCAAAAATGTACTCTCAACAGGTGTAGCCAAACAGGAGGAAAGAACAATTTAAAAATCCTCATTTATGCATTAATCCAGTGGTAGGAAAATGCAAAGTTGTAATTGTCTTCTATACTTCCTCTCCTTCTTGTTGGGAGAATTTTTTTTTAGATATTAATTTTTAATTTAGTACTTAGTCTTCTTTCTTCCTCCTCCCTCCCCAAAAAATCTTCTCAGACCCTGATTTGCATGATACCATGCAGAATTGATGTAACTGTGTGTAGGTTGTGATGTGTATTGGAGGTGTGATGTACCTCTCCTAAAATCTTAAAAGCAGGTAAAGCTGAAAATGGCTACGTTCACTTTTATGCTGTCTATCCCCCTTTGTAGGACCTCCCTCCCCCTTCTGCTTGTGCTCACTTGCTCTCTCTTTAGTATAACACAGTTGAACAGCAGTGAAGTGTAAAATGTGCTTTTGCCAAGGTCAGTTTCTTGTGATTACTCGCCTGTGGCAACTTATGCCAGTTGCAACAGACTGAGTCTCAGCAGTCCACAAAGTCACACTGGTGCTTATGCAGAGGACACCCAGTGTAGGTTATAGTAACCGTAGTCTGGAATAGCCTGCCATGCTGCTGAATTTTAGCTGCTTTATTTAACTCTTCCCATCTAGCTTGTGCTTGCTTCAGTGGTTTGGAGTCTGTGCCGTGAAACGCTGGGTTGTCCTGGTTCTCCGGAAACCCTTGAGGAGGATTTTGGGTAGATTAAATTCTTGTTGTTAGAGGTTGTTTTTTTTTCTTATAGTGGATGGCTCATATTTCAGAATTTCTCATAAATGAAGAGAAGATAAAGCATCATGAACACATGCATCTTCTAAATATTATATTTTTTTGTGATTGGCTGGCTTTTGGGGAAAGTCATATCAAATACTGCCCTATTGACATTAACACAAGAGAAATTGTTGAGCTACATAGCAAGAAGTACTATGGAAAATTTTAAGTAGTTTTTGAGTATGAAGTTAAAAGATGAGGAGACACAGTCTTAAAAAAATGTTGTGCACACTCATAAGCATAGAATAATTGTTTGTTTGGGAGATAAAAATAATTCTGACTCCTGAGATAGGGGAATGAATGTGAGGTTCCAGAACATTCACTTTACGAGATAAGATTTGTTGGATCCCATTTTGTTGTATACACTGGATTGGCTACCACCATGTGGTACCCAGTGGAAATAGAGGTAAGGGACCTCTACTTATGTTCTCTTTTCTCACATATGAACAAACACATCCCTTTATGGAAAAATGTATTTAGAACAGAAAAGCATGAACTTCCTGTATTGATTACTTATTTGTACTATCAGCAATATACAGGATTTTGTTTTCTGTCTGGAGATATTTACTTTTGGAAGAAGCACTTAGCTCTTGAGCTGTGTGACAGTGGCTTTGAGGTTACCTGTCTGTCAGGAGTGACTAGTAGAGAGGCTGTAGTAAATCTTAATGATCAACTGAAGGGCTAGAGTTGAACTTTGGTGACTTCAATGAAATTCAAAATGTCATTGCTTAAAATTTATTATGCCTTTGATTAATTTTGAAAATATGTGTTGCTGTGTTCTCTCTCATGTTTGCTTTGGAATGATTCCTGAGCCACAAGTAAAATAATGGCTCATCAATTCAGTCTTGTCCTGTAAATGCCCTTGCATAAAGCACACAGGAATATTCCTGTTGTGCTCAGTGAAACTCCCCACAGAACAAGGTGAAGTGCTTAATCCTGTATTTTCAGTTTACACTTGCTTTCAGGCTTACAAGCAGTGTTTTTCATCAAGGAATATGTTACTTGTTGCTTTTTTGCCTACATGGAGGACAATTAAATTAGTATTTTGTTTCAAGACTGACACTTGCTTCTATGGTTTTCATAACTTATATGATTCCACTGCTAATCCAGCCCCTTCCCTTTGCTTTTAATAACATTTGTATTGGCCCAGCTCTTATGGAAGAATATGCTGTGAGAGCTGTGTTCAAGACTTTGTGAAGATTGATCTGTCCACTCCCCTTTAAGCTGGAAATTCATGGCAGAAATGAGCAGTGTTTGGTGTGTTTTTGCTGAGGTATATAGACCTGCAGTGCTTGCAGGGATAAGTGTTGTCTTCTAATTGTTAGAGCAACAGTGGAAATGAGTGTTCCCTGTAGGAGGAGACAGCTGTACTAGAAGAAGCTGGTCTCCAGTCAGCTGAGAAATGAGCAAATGGGTGTTCTTGGGTGAGGTAATACAGAAAAGTTGCATTGTCTGTGCTTACCAGAACCCGTCACATTAATTTCCTTTTATCTTAAGGAACTTGAGGAAAAGAAAGAACTCTTCAGGCACCAAAATTTCTTTTGGAACATTCCTAATGATGTCCCTGCAGTGGGCTGCTGCTGCTGCATGCTCTGAGGATTTCCTCATCAGTATGTTCAGCACGAGCAAGCAGTTAACAATTGAGATGGAAGAAATCTGCACAAACCCCTGAACCCATTCAAATCTCCGTGCTGAGCTCCTAACCGATTTTTAAAAATTCATTAGAACTTCACCATTCCTCACATTCTCACCTCCTGGATTCTGGGTGATAACAAAAATGCATTGCTGCAGTCATTAAAGGTAGATGTTGTGGGGGGTTTTGGACAAGTGAGATTCTAGATTCCTGGAAATCTTGCAAGATTTGCAACCTAATTTTTCTTTTAACTCATGGGTAGAGATCTGAAAGCTTGTTAAGGGATTTGTTCTTGCAATTCCTACTAGTTTTAAAGGGAGTTCTCCAAGTCAATGTCATGGTAAGCTTAAAAACATTTACTGAGCTAAGACAGATGTGCTGGAAATAAGCGTTTAACGTATGGGTAGAATCTTACTTTTATAATGCTCTTTCAACTTTCCCTTTCTGAAGGCAATCACTACACTCTCATAGACTAGAGGAGTGCCTACCTACCCATTGCTTTATTAATTTTATTAGAAACAAACTAGGGAAATGAGCAGTGAATTTGTGTTGTGCAGCAAAACATTTCTCTCTTTTTTTTTTTAAACTCAATATTTCTCCTGCTTTTCTTGGCAACAGTAGTAGTATCTCATATCATAAGCATTCTGTTCTCATTCCAGGGAGGAATCTGAGGACTAGGAGCCAGGTAAAGAGAAGTCAATAAATTTAGACAGAGAAAACATTCTCAAGTTCCTTATAAAAGACATTTATTCCAAATAAAGGTCTGTGTTAATCTGAGGGAGCAGTAACTCTGTAGCAGTTATCACACACACGTCCTTGGAAGATGAAGGAGAGACCAGTTGATAAATCATGGGGGTTTTATTGTTTCCCCTTTTAATGGCAAGTTTCTCTTTAAGCTTCTAACAGCTTTTAATAAATGTCAGTTTTACATTTCAGTTATGATAAGACAGCATGGTTCTTATAGTTTCCTTCATCAGATGGGCAAAATTCAGCAATTAGAAAGCAGGATTAGGAGGCAGGGTCTCTTATAGTTTGTTACTTATGGCTTTGACACCTGAATCACTGCATGGACTAGGACAGTCTATAACATGACTTTAGCTTCCCCATGGGAAATACTGACTGTAATTTCCTGCCTCATGAGTGTATATGAAGATTAACCTCATGGAATGAGTGAAGTATTTATTAATAAATGGTAGTTATTGATATGTCACCTACTTGTTCATACCAGTGACATTGCTAATATATTATTCCTGAGGGGAATGTAAATGAGCACATAAACCAAAAGACACTCATTCAAGTAATTTCCATCATCCTATTCAAAAGCATGTGTATTCAGTAGTGTCCATGTTAGTACTTACTGTTTGGATGATTTAAAAATACTAAAGAAAAAATGCCATGAAATACGAGGGGAGAACTCAAGGTTGTGCTCACTTATTCTGTCTTCACATCACAGTGACTGGAGTGCCTTTGATAATCTTCCTTTAAAGGCCTGCTAGCTGACAGTGTAGGGGAAGCAGCATACATTTAAATCCAACTACATTTTAGAAGTTTAGTCTTGCTGCATGTTTTCTGCAGTACAGGTCTGGTGTATGATTAAATTGTGAAATGTCCGACAGCAGCATGGCTTTTAAATTTTTTTTATTTCTTGCATTTTTCATACCTGAGGTTAAAGATAAATAAAATATTTTGCCAGTCTGTTTCCAGTGTCCGAGCTGTCATTTGGACTGCGATGAACATGTGGGAAAATGAATATTACTTTATATTTCCTTCAGTGGTCAGCTTGAAGGATGTGAGTGAACAGCAAGATCATACAGGGTTTTGAAAGAGGGCTTTTTTAGATCCTTTTACTATTTTATTACCTCCTTAATGAAAAAGGCTCACTGATCTTTAATTTTTGTTTCTTTATAGGTTTAGGCTTCTGTATTTTTTCTACTATACTTTAAATATTAAAAATATTCTTGTCATAAACATCCTTTGGGCCTAAAATGGAATTACTGCACAAAGCCACTGTTTTTGGGTGTGGGCTCTAAAGGAAGACATGAGATAAATATGTAGTGCAGAGGGGGGGGAATGCCCTTGAAAACCCAATTTGCTACAAAAGCTGTGGCCCAGAGGTTTGACAGTGCTTAGTATCTGATCTGTTGTCTGAAAGTAGTAGTGCTGATCCTTCTTGCTCCTCTTGGTTCCTCTGCCATCATCTCATTGGACTCATCTTTTTTTTAGTGTTGTAGTCCAGTTTATCTAAATATTACATTTGGAAATAAAAAAAAACGGCAAATTAAGGAGCTTTACTGAATCTCATCTGCTTTGATAGATTTGATGCTGGCAATGACCGAGTTGAGCCAGAATTAGTCTTCTGTTGTGGTTTCAGTCAGAGAGGTCCCGTTCCCTTTGCCCCAGTGGTGGGCACAGAGCTTGTGCCCTGCAGCTGTGTAGAAGACGACTCAGGAATGTGTCCTGACACACTCAGTGTCCTCTGCAAGATTTCACTGCCTGCAGGACCTGCTGAAGGTTACTGCTCATGGCTTCAAACCCTTGTGGTGAACACACACAACAGAAATACTCAGAATGAAAAGACACAGTGAATTTAATGTTACGTTTTTGTAATGAGAGTTTTAGTTTCTGTCTTATGTTATTGATGGAGCTTTTTCTTTCTCAAGAATTAAACCCGAAGCAATGACTTATGAATCATACTTTGTGTCCCACTTCCAGACTAGCTTGACTCATCAGCGATTTTTCTTCTGGCATGATTTGGGGGGAATGCCAGTTTATTTTTTTCATACGTAGTTTTTAATTATTATTGACTGTGGGATAAAGATAGAGCAGAAGACAGTCCAGCTAAACACCTGATTTTGTGTAGGTCTGTGCTTCTAAAGAGTCCTGTCATACAATAAAGTACTATATGATTGCTTAAGAGAGACAGGGGGACACGGCTTTCTGATTCTTCAGTGTTAATATCAAACAAGGACAGTAACAAGTGAGTACTAAGAGCTCATTATTATGCTCATAATTTCTTTGACCTAATATTTTCCAGATGCATAAGAGATATTAAAAAAAAAAAAAAAAAGAAATCTCATGTCTGGAAAGTATCTCCTGCAAATAAAGCCCAAAACACAGAGCTTTTGATTTTTAGATTTTCTTTAAGCTACTGATGATCTCATGATAATATGTATTTGTATACAGATTACACTGGTCATGTAACTTCTGCCATTCTTAATAATCCTTCTTTTATTGAGTAATGTTATTTTTAGTGTTACATTCATCTTGTAATATAATCAGACGCACAATACTTTCAGTGCTAATTTTGTGGGAACTTGAAAAGCAAAACTTAACTTCTGTAGTGCTTTCTAAGTTTACAAATTTATAGTAATCTAGACTTAATGCATTGAAACACAATAAGAATATTCTCTCTTATTAAGAGCAACTAAATAGTTTTTTTCTATCTTAAACTGCTTTGTACTTACTTTTTCCTGTAACCAATATCTAAATAGTCTTAATGTCTTTTGTAGAAGCTATAAAAGCTTTTAGTTAGGATTCTCAAAGCCTTTTGGTTTTATTTGCATGCATTTGTTAGCCTCAGTGACTGAATTCTTACATACAAACAGTAAATTGTTTAATCTGCTCGATATTCTCTAATCTCTCCTCCTCACTATACATTCATTGTCAGAACTTGACTCGAGGGATTTGTTTCGTGCAGCGTAGCACTTCTTCCCCAAATTATCTGTAAGATGAAGCTGTACAAGGCATTCCCTTAAGAAATTAAAGTATGTATTTTTCTGCTGTATATGAAGACTCAAAATCCCTATCTTCACTTCATGCCCAATCAGTATACTTCATCCTTTGACTGAAGTGGAATTCTGAACTGAAATATCTTTAACTGATGATTTAAAGGTTGTTGGAGCAACTAGAGAAGACAGAAATGTGGCAGATGTGTTGGCTATCCACATGCACAGGCTGTGGGCAAATGAATATATTGTAGGTAAGAAGCACAGATTCTCTCTGCAGGTATGTGAGAATCCAGACTCTTCTGCATCTTGTTGGGACATGGTCATTCATCTTTGGGGAACGAAATCCATGTGGCTAAATCAGACTTCTTAAATTATTGACGTTAGTTTGAGCCAAATATTTCTTTCACATTACACAACAAATGGGAAAACTTTTGTGCCAAGGAAGGAACAGAACTGAATGATAAATGTGACAAAAATATTTATTAAGGAGCTTTTCACAGACGTGTCATCTTCTCTGGTATGACCAGCTCTTAATTGCAGGTAACCTTTTCCTCCTTTCAAACTGACCATCCTTAATTGAAAAAGTGAAGAAAACCTTGCTCTCAAATTCCCCATTTCTGTTCTCTGCTGGAGGCATCCAGTTTTGTTGATAATGATCTAATCTGTTGCATAACCAGAGAATACTGAGCCTGCTGCCATAGCCTGCTTCTTTCTTGGCACTGTTGGAAGGCTTCAAAGAGAGACTGTGTGTGTGAGGCGACTGCTCTACCAGCAAGAGCGAGGGGATCAAAGCCTACATTTAGAAATGGAAAACAACAGAAAGAGAAGCGGTTACCACACAGTTGCAATCCTGAAACTGAAACCAGTCTCACAAGAATGAACTATTTTGAAGCTGAGGATAATTTATTACAAGTTGTACAGAGCAGGAAAAGATCAGGGATTTTTAAGGAAAATTCATCAAGATTTTGTTTTATAGTTTCTTGATATGGGAAAGATTATTGTTCAAAAATGGATGTGTTGACAATTATATGCAATTTAGTTGATTTTGCATGATTTTATGCTGCATCACATTTTCGTCTTGGCTTCACTAATGTTTTCAATTAGGAAGTTTTCAAATGAAATCGGTTGCAAAAATTACTTGAAGAAAAAATAGGAAAGTTTCTGTCCTGGTTTCAGCTAGGGTAGAGAAATTCTTTGAAGGTTGGATAGTTGTTTCAAGATTGTATTTAATGGTCTTGAGAAAAATACAGTGGCCTGTGGTGTGGGGGTTTTTTTGTTTGTTTTCAGTTTAATAATAAATGGAAATAATTTCTCTCCACATTATCCCCCAATATTTTGGATGAAGATTCCTGATTGTTCAGGAGATACGTAATTTATGACCACCTAATTTATTTTTCAGTGATAGTAATGAATCAAGATTATTATTCCTTGTATTTTAAAAACCAGGTCAGATGTTATTTTATTTCCCCTTGCAATTCTGAATAATTGTCTTTAATTCCATAGGAAAATGTTCATATTTACCTGTGCTAATTTAATAAGCCATTGGAAATGTGGGAATCTGAGCTGTATGTTATTAGGGAAACTTTCTATAATGTACAAAATATTAAGGAAAAAGAAACCATGAGACTTTCAGAGTGACGACTTAATGGAGTGTTCTTGGCCATAGTTCATTTGTCCCTATCATTTACTATGCTTTTCACTATGGTTTTTATGGTAGGGAAAATGACAGTAAGGTGTTTTTTCACGCTCATCGACTCCCTAGGGAAGGGAGGCAGAGGCAAGCTGGAGGTGCAGTAAGCTCACTCTCCCTGCTGTCCTTGTTACTGTGCAGTGTTCTGTAGGATGTGCCAGGTTAATGGTAGAGGCTGTGCCTCTTATTGCTGTGGTGGCCTGGGGACTGGCACGGGTGTGGTGTTTCTTTGATGCTCTGAATCCTAAGAAAAACTGCAAAGCACAATGTGATCCCCCTTGATAGAGGTACACTTTATCAGGGTGCAACGCTTTAGTGCCTGACGCTGTTCGCACACAGAAATCTTTGAAATATTGATCGGCTAGAATTTTGGTCTCCAGTGTTAGAAACACTCCCCTCTTCTTTAAAAGCAGACTCCTTACTATGTATATTAGCAAAAATTTAAGTTCTAATGATGCCTTGTCCTGATGCTTACAGGAGGCAGCCGTAGTTGTGACGATGACTGCTTCCTTGGACTACTTTGCCCTCTGTGGTGGTCTGCGTTTCTTCAGTGGTTCTTCCTTGTGATGTGGGAAAGAAGGAATGTTTGGTCAGATCAGACCCTTTTGGGAACTCAGCTGTGCTTTAAAGAATATGAGCAATCTATATCTTCTGAAAGATGTGTGAGATGTATTTAGAAATTATCCTGAGGGTCACAGAAGGTATTTTCTTTATCCCAAACTACCCCAGGCCCTTTCTAGGAAACACCAGTCTTTCGAAATTTTCTTATAAAGTCTGTCTTTTTAACATGGACTAAACAAGATATTTTCCTCTCTTCTTTCATGAAACAACTGAGTTGTTCTGACTGAAATTAAAATACTTTAAAAATTAAGACAAGGCAGAGACTCAGCATGAAAAAATACAGACCAGTTTTCAAAGCTTAGCAGTTTTAAGGGATGAACAGTTCTCTGATCCCTAATTGTAACGCTGAGAGTCAGCTGCATTGATCCTGCCTCTTGCTGGAGAAGCACTACCACCAATTTACTAATTGCCATAATAATGTTACCTGGTCTATGTTAAATAGCTGTTTAATCTTCTGTTATATTTTTGTCCTTATATTTCCTTACTAGGAAAATAGATCAGCGGCAGAGAAGTTGTATATGCTTAGAGGATCCTCCTCTTGTCCTCTTTTTTGGGTCATTGAAATCTTTGCTTTTGAGAGGCTTTTGTACTTTGTTTTTATATTGAGGGTACTTTTGACAGGGAGTCAATGCTCAGATTGCAGTTTTAGTTACTATGGAGAAGCTTTCCCACAGAAAAGCTTATGCTCTATTTTCTGAAGACTGACTTTGACCAGCTTCCTCTTAACTTGCAGTTCTGAAGTTCATTTTGTACCAGTTTTCTTTAGACTGAAAATTCTTTTGGCTCAGGCATGCTTCCTCTTAGCCTTTGCAATCTGTAGTGTCCTAATGGAAAAAGGAAAAGATGAGGATCTGGACAAAAAAGGAATATATCCTGAATGCCTGCATATGAGAAGGGAAATGAATGTAGCTGTAGTCTGATTGTTGGGTTTTGTTGAAAGAGAGCTATGGCATGGCTGTCTTGGGAAGTGAGATTATTGGAGATTTCTGGTATATACTGATGTATGTCTGTTAGTTCCTCCACTTTTGGATATGATTTCCTTACACATGGTGCAATCTAGTGATTGTGGGGGTTTCCTTTTTATGTTGTGCAGCAGGTAAGAGTTGTTTAAGTTAAAGTTTGTTTCCATGGGAAAAACTTCCTGGGTCTGGGCTGAATGGCAACAACACATGTACTTGGGTTCATGTGTAGTTGTGGGGTTTTTTTGGATACTTTCTGTAGTTTTTCTTTGTGTCTGCTATATTGAATACTGTTTGAAGAGGTAGCTACATTAAGGTGTAGTTCAAAGTGGCAGAAAACCATATGAAGCTGAGAACTTGATCCAGAAATAGATTGTGAAAGGTTCTAAAAGCATTTTATTTTCACCTGCTCTGTCAGCGTCTTTGCTGAATGAACACTTACTCTTAAGCCCACTGTTCTCAGACTGGTTAGATTGTGTGATTTTTATATTTTTTCACCTCCTCCAGCAATAGGAAGGCATTACTGCAGCCTTTGAAAGGCCCAAGGGTTTGATAGAATTGTGCTGCAATGTGAGCTTTCCTCCTGATCCTGTGCAGTCGCTGTGATGTGAAGGGTAGGAACCTTTTTCTCCTCATCCTTTTAGTTCTTTCAAATCACCCATTAAATACCTGAGAGAAAGCAGGCTGTTGGGGAAAAAAGTTTTCTACATAATAAGAAAAGTTGGAGAAGAAGAGATTCAGAGAGGGAGCAGCTTTCTAGGTTATGCCTGGAGGATTATTCAGATTCAGGAAAGACTTCAGAACATAGGGCTCAACCTCAACATCTTTTCAAATTCGTAACTAAACTAAAGACAGATCAATTTCTCATCAACTATCTATAAATGTTGAAGCATTTTGAGGGCAGTTTCCCTGGCTGTTGTCAGAGTCTGAAGATATAATTAATGCTTTCTGGTCCCATTTTTTTCAAGGCACTGTATGGGATGAGGAAGGAGTAGACCCTCTATAGAGGGTCTTAAGCTTTCAAAAATTGGAAGAATAACAATGTTATCAGATAACCCATGAGGAAAGAGAGGCATAAGAACTACATATCACAGTGCAGCTAATCTTCAAAGATTGGGATTAGAACCAAAGTGGTTTTTTCTCTCTTCTTTTTCCTATCTGTGTAAATATAGACATATTTTTCTTCTGGAATTTCAATATTGAAATCCTTAAGTTAAATCTGAAGTTCTTAAACCACAAAGAAATTGTTTCCTGAACAGATGACGGAGTAATCCTGAGGAGTGCTGGGTTTTGCTTCCTCTTCCTCTCTTTTGTGGCTCTGTCTCACTGAGGTTTGCAAGAAAAAGCTCATGAACTCTTCCAGCAGATAAAGGCTGAAGCTTCTTGTGGATAATCACAAGCAGGCTGACAGAGACACTTTGTCAAAGTGACAGTTATTGTGTATAAAAGATTAGTGATAGACAGGAAAGATTTTGTTACTAAGTCTTGCCCAAATCGTGAACATTTTCAGTTGTGTGACCTTTTCTAGTTTAATTAGTGTAAATCTTAAGAGCACAGGACGTCGTGATTACAGAAGACAAATGTTGTTCAGCTCTATCGCAGAGCTTATCCCCTCAATTTGGTATGAGGTCTGATGTTCCCTGCTGGATTGCAAAACAAAAATTGGCTCTTAACGAAGGATTATCTTGAAAAATCGAATTCACATCCATGTTTCTAATACCAGCCATACCTCTGGTATTTTTGCTACTGCTGTCAGCTTGTAATTTTTTGTGTAGAGGTCTTAGAAGCATCAACACTTCTATTGACGTTTATAAAGAAAGCAGTGGTTTGAATATGTATGGCTGAATAAAACATTTCCTGCAGTTGTCCCAGCATATTGCAGGCTCTCTTGAATATTTGGTCCTCTGGTAACACATATGAAAATGTGAACTATTCATTCATATCCACACATTTCTCAGTTTGGTTCTGGGGAGAGGAAAAGCCGCAGGGACAAAATACTGAGGATTTATGATGTCATGAAGCCTAACTCACTGCGTTGTGTTGTTGTTTAATAACTTCTGATAAAGTTTGTGTAGTTTTTTTCTGTCTTTGGAAATGCAGTTTATCTTCTTATAAAACAGTGGCTCTATAATGTTTTCAGATAGACTGGGATAACTTGAGATGTTCCAGTCTCCTCCTCTCTGCTGAAGGTGTGTGTTAGATTACTGCATCCAGCTTGTCTCTTCTACATAATGATAATTTCTGTTTTCTTTCCAAAATTCTGGACATGATGCTGGTTTTGTTGTTTATAGTAAGCATTTAAATATCTTCTGTCTTAATTGACATAAGTTTTAGGTCAAATCTTAATATAAAAGCTTAGAAAATATAGATAAGCACAGTTTCTGCATGTATTATTATTATTGCTTTTTAAATGTTGTCTTAATGGTTTATCAGACTTATGGAGACTATTCTGATGGAAAAAGTGTTTAGGATTTTATAACTGATTTAGAATTATGTGTACGTATTTGTATGATCTTCAAATCAGAAGAAGAGGCGTCACAAGCCATTTTAGAAGAAACTATTGCTATTTAATACTGGTTTTATATTTATTATGCAAATGACCTTGTATAAACCTTATTTTACTTGCATTCAGTACTATGAAAATAACATTTTTAGGTAGCATTTTAATTTCGTTTCTTCTTTCTGTACTTACAAAAGGGTTAGATGTGGGAATCTGTTTTGTAGGGTTTTTTTAAAATGACTTGGCATTGTGTAGTTGAATAAATAATTTGCATTTGAAATGTGAAAAAGTCAGCACCACTTAGGCTCCTTCACTCTTGCAAGCTGGTCTGCCTTTTTGTCTAAGGTAATTCAGAAGAACATGTGTTTACACACATATGAGGAAAGCCAACGTCCAAAACATGACAAAAGAAAGGATTTCTTACATAAGTGGTTGGACAAATTTGAACTTGTTCCACAGTGGGTCAGCAGTGTCGTAGAGCAGTGAGATTTTTGAGGTTTAGCAGGCAAATCTTACAAAGACTTCAGTTTAAAACAATAACTTTAAGTGTGAAAGAGTAGTAAATCTGTCCTGTTTACCTTTAATTTTGACCTCCTTTTACAGCTCCTCAACCATACAGTCAATACAGTGATTAGATCTGTCCAAGGCCATCCATATAGCCTGAATGTTAGGCATGATGGCATCTTCTCTAGGAATGCTGAGAGGTCTCCCAAATGCAGGTGGGTAGAGGTATCAACACGACTGGACCTGCACTGCCTACACATGAAAAACTACTTCGTTGTGGCATCTGTGATATTTTGGCAGCATAAATTTTTACTTATGGCAGATGTACATTAGAGACAGCCAAAGCTTTCTGTTTTTCCTATACAACTTGGCACACAGATCAGCGAGGTTCTGTTTGGAACTTCGGTACAAAATGGAAATCCTGTAGCTGTCACCTATTTCCAGGCATAGATCTGCACCTAGTGTGCTTTTAGTAATTTATTATTCTCTCATGAACTAGTTGTTTCTTTTACCTGTTTTAGGTTTTATTTTGTTTGGTGATGTGGCTTTGTTAAGACCTCATGAGTTTGATCTCCCTTCTAAGGAAAATTCACAGGACCGGGTATTTTGGCTTCAATTTTTTTTAAAACACAGTGCTCTTTGTAGCAGTGCAGAGCTTGACTGATGACAGCCTAATGATAGAAAAGTTTGCTTTGAAATGGGGTTTGGTTTAGAGCAGGAAGGACTGATGTGGTCTTGTAAGGGAAATGGGATGAAGGAGCAGGGAATATTTCTCCTGTGTTGTTAGGAGACCTTATGCTTTCCCTAATTTTTCTTGGTTTTATCTGTCTGTTTTTCTCTGTATTACTGAAGATGTGCTTCACTTCCTAAGTTCAGAGTGGTGGTTTTGTGTTAAATTCAGTTCAGTGCATATTCATTAGCATTTTTTTGTTATTTGGAAGGAATTGCAGTCTTGCAGAACTGAAAAATGTAATTTGAGATTTTTTTGAACTTGGAACTTTTCCTTGTTGTTAATAGTTGTTTTAATTTTTGTGCAGCTCATCAGTTGAATGCATTTGTGTGAACACTGTATATCTTCTATGCCTTATATGTGCTGCTGTGTGGATCACGTTGTCCTCACTAACAAACAAGAGGCTTCATTGGAATAGGAAATACTAACAATAATGTCAATTACTGCAAAAATGTTGAGAGTTTTCATTGGAAGAGACACAAAATCCTGTGCTTCAAGGCTTAACAATTGCCTAAGACACAGATCAGTGAAGTGGGGAAAGTTTTTATACATGTGCAGATTGACTGGGCCTTAATTTGTTTCTGAAACATACAGTTATGGCCGTTGTCTGAAGTTATTTGATGAAATAAACCGTAAGTGTCTAGTATAGCAGGATCTAAAGAATCCTGAAGGATTGAATATGGCAGTTGCTCTGTTTTTATGATAATATTACCCTTTGCCCTCTTGTATATCACCTATGAAATTGATTACATTTTCAGTGCTATTAAATTATTATTGCAGGCTTAGACTCTAGATGCAAATTAAACTTTTGATTAAATCTTCATTGATTTCATGTGATGTATGAATTCCAGTCAAAGTATATGAAACTAATATTTAAAAATGCCATTCCTGTAATGTAGTAGTGACTACACAGGAAATTTTGCTGCCCTTCTGGTGATTGAAGAAGCAAGGTTTTCTTCCCTTGGTATGCAATAAACCTTGTGAGATGCATTCTGCCTGGAGAGCATTACATCTTAAATAAGGAATAACTGTGGAACTGCAATTAAATACAAATTGCAGTGCTAAAGCACACTCAACAAAATTATCACTTGATAGAGTTTTCATGGTTCTGAGGAGGCTCTTTGAGATGTAGGTAAATTTGAATGCTCTTGCTTTAATTCTACACTTCTGTTATAAAAAACTTACTCTGTTGCCAGCTTTCTAGTTTCTATCTGTGCTTTAGACTTACTTGCTTTTCAAAAGAAAGTTTGGTTTTTGTTTTTTTCCCCTTTAACCCAAAACTCAGAGAAACTCTTGCTTATGTATTTTACTGTTTCTTAAGTGAAGCCTTGGTCATCAGGGCATGACTCTTGTTTTATTAAACTGTAGCTGCTGGGCAGTTCTTGGGGGCTCACTGGGCTTGCACTCACTGGTGAAGTGTTCCAGGCTGTAATAGCAGCCTTTGCCATGCACTGACAGTGTGTGACATTATAACAGGATTTATAAAAATGTGACACCAAGGAACAACCTTGGAAGATGAAGAATTCCTGTTTTAGTGTAAGGTCTTAGTTCTAAAATTTCTAATTATAATGTTGAGGATTAAATTAAAGAGAGAAAGAGATACCCTTAAAATACAGGACTTTAAAAAAAATTATTATAATATTTTGGTTTAATTTCATTTAACTTTTCAGTTGCTGGCTTATAACCAGTCTTCTTTCTTAAACTGAAATAAGCACATTTAGTGAAAAATGAACTTCAAATTTCAAAGCGCTTACAAAGAAGAATAATGAATAATTCTGATGGTACATTAATATTTTATATTGAACTGTTTACTAATTGCCAGAGATATATTTTCATTTTCCTTTTCTTTTGGAAAATTAAAGTATTTGTATGAGCTACGACAGACTGCTACCAAAGATCTTGTCCTCTGAAAAATTCTAGTAAACTGAGATCAGTCTGGCTGGGATTTTGTGGTGGGGGTGTAGCTGTTTGGCAGTAATGTGACCAAAGGAGATTGGCAGTGGTGGTGGCGTGGCTTTCATACATGCAGAGGGTTGTTTCTAGTGGTTCTTGCTTTTCATCTTCTTGATGGCATGTGAAATACTAGGTTTGGATTTCATATTAATACAGCTGAAGTTTGGTCTTGTTAATCATGAGGTCCAAAGTTTGTATCTGTTGGAATTCTCTGGGAAAATGATGCATCTTTCAAAGCTGGTTTTTTTCTAAAATACTACTCTAATTTAAAGAATTCATGTCAAACTTGTAAATTAAAGACAGTGTATAGAAGCACATTGCTAAATTACTATGTACTAGGGGAAATATATCACAAGGAATTTATATTTAAAAGGGAATTCTAAGAAAAAGAAATGTACAGATCTGATGATCTTGGAGGGCAGGCAATGAGAATTGCTCGTCTCCAGCCTGAACTTAAGATACTGAAATACTAATTAAGAAAATAGACTGGATGATAATTTTTTTTTCATTTCAAATGCTGAATCTTCTGCTTTCTCTTTTCCTATGTTGTGCCCAGTGATGTGCTTCTAGTGATTAAAAATATTCCAGTGTGGGTAGTAGAACTGTAAATTTGATAGCATATCTTGCAGTATTGCCTAGCAAAATTTTTTCATTTATCATAACTCTTTAAACGATGCTGAGTATATGTGTGTTTTCTTTCATCATTCCTTGATTATTGTTCTCTCGTCTTCTTCAGAGCATTACTTGAAAGTCGTTTTAATATATTATAAATATTCTTAATTATGCATCCTGTTAATGACTGCAGGCCTAGATATATTTTTTTTAGTAAATGTATTTTAGTTACAAGCATTTGTATCTATTTTTCCTCTAGTTCTCTGTAGCTACCTGAAATTTCATATGATGTCTTTCAGCTCTTTCCTATTCAGTGACTACAGGACACTTGTGGTTTTGTGCTTAGAGCCATTCCAACTATCAACTTTCTTGACAGCAATTATCCTAAATCCACTTCAAACTAGGATGAAGTTGCTCGCAGCTTTGTCCAATTCAATATGAAGGAATTCTTTTAAATTCTTTTGAATTCCTACTGGGCTTAGAAAAGGATGAACTGTATGGTGGCTGTGTTTGATCTTTCTGTTTTCATTTTAGTTTGTAGGTGTTATTTTTTTCCCCAACGTTTCCTCAAAATGTTTTCCAATCCTGTTTTCCTGTGGGGTTGGTGATGTCCTGTTCTTAGCTTGCTGTCTTGGGCTTTGACTTGAGTTGCTGGATGAATAACTGCTGAACTGAGAACACTGCACACACAGCTTTTAGAGAATACATATTTTTAAAATTCAATCTCTTCCCCATTGATAAAATCATGATGGATTTGATTGGGAGAATAATGTATTTTTATATTATTTGGTTAGGCTTTTTCCTCTGTGTCCCAGTCTCCCCTCTCCTGCTTAAGAAGAAGGTCTGTAAAGTAAACTAGTAGTAGGGGGTAACACAGACAAAATACTTGTAATTGTAATTTTTCTTTAGACTACAGCACTTTGTCCTGTATACGGTGCTTGAAGTTCATCAGGTGCAAACCTACAGCTCAAAAATGGACTGGAATTTGAGTGGAAAATAGCTTACATTTCACTGAAGTGGAAGCCTGTTTATAGTGTGGGCTAACCTTAAATTAGTACTGCTTTGGCCAGTCAGTTTTCTATGGGCAAAATGACTGCCCTGTTAGCAGTAGAAGAGAATGTGTGTTGAAAAGCTGAAGGAAAAAAGCTAATAATTTCCTGCGCCTGACCTCACAGAGAAACCTCTTCCTTCCCCCAAGCCAACCATGATAAAATACCATAAATTTTCTCCACATGTTCTAGTTGTGCTTAAGCAGATGATATGGAAGATTTGAAGCTGTAACAAGATACCTTTCATCCTGAAGAGTGGGACTGAATTTCAGCTTGTTCTTTTCTGAATGTTTTCTTTTGGCTAGACATTCAAATTTTATTTGTTTGACTTTTTTCTCCACAGGATATCTGCTAGTGAAGGGTAACTTTTTGGATGTACATTTCAGCATTTAATTTTTTGGCTCAGTGACCCATAGCTCCTTTTGTTGATGTTTTCGGGAGGGAGTAGATTAGTGTTAGTGGCATGTCTTATGTATGAGATAAACTTCTTCATCACTTAGTGCTCAAGGCTAAAGACAAAGATGCAGAACAAAGAAAATAGAACATTAGCTTGCAATATTTATTTTGAAATTGATTTATGCAGATTAAAGTTGGTTTCTCTATGTAACATTAGCCAAAATTTTATAATATAAACATGATTCTTTATGACTGCAGAACTGAGTGAAATGTATCGTACTGTGATATGGTGATATAAATGCCTTTTCTTAAAAGTTAGATTTTTTAATAGGAGGGTTGGTTATAAAAATGTTAAACTAAATAGGTAAATTCTTGGTGCAAATCCTTTGGGAAGCACAGTTACACTTGGGATACAGTCAGTTTGCCTCTATTTATAAGGTGAAATTCTTCTGCCTTGTTTAGCGTCTGTTATTTAAGAAGAACCTCTTGGGTTCCTACTAATGCATGTTCCTGAAAAAGTCACGTCCAGATCCAAAAGAGTGTGTCTCAATATCGTAACCGTTAAACCAAATTTCTTATCCTAATACTTTAAAGAATGCTTGTTGTCCTGCCTTTTCAAGCAGTGAGCTGTGTTGTGTCTTGGAGTTAACAAAAGCGTGCCAGTGAAGTCAAAACCAATCTTTCCCCAGGAGTGCCTCTGCTGTGTTCCAGAAAGTGGTGAAGGCAGTCAGACATTGGCAAAAGTGCTCAGATCCAAGGGCTTGTAGCCCAAGTTTTTGGTTTAATAAAAAACCAAAAACGAAAGACAGTTTTTCATTATAAAAATTTGAAAGTTATATTTTGAAGCAGCTTGAAATATTTTTAATAATAATGAGCTACGTCTGAGTCTAGTTTTACACCCCAAGCTCTTGTGCTACAAAATGTTTCAGAGTAACTGTAGATGAGCAATGTGGGGAATTTTTGCATTGTGGGAATCGCCTGCTCAGGTGACCAGGATTCAGTGGCCACCAGAAACATGGAGTGCAGAACTGGTCACTGATTAAGGACGAGAAGTCTCTTACAGACTGCTCTGCCATCTTTCTGTGTGACCTCAGATGAGTTCATCAGCTCTTTCTTTTGCTAGGTTGCGTCTGTATGCACAGGGTTATGTTACTGTTTGGACCAGATTCCCTCTCTTTGTATACCTGTGCTGACTGATTTCACCGGGGTTACTTCTGGTCAGCACAGATGTAAGGTGAGAAGCAAGGTTTCTCTTTACATTGTCAAAGACATTTGATTTCCTTTTAAATTTCAGCATTCAGCTTGTATGTAGAATATAGACCAGTATTTTCTTAACTTGCAAGGTAAGAAGGAAAAAGTTAATATGACGAGCTCTTCGGAATATAAGACTGTGAGCAGGTCAAAGATTAATGTACTAACAGGTAAGCTGCTCTGGAAATTAGTCTCTTCCTTATACAGTGCTAGGTTTTACATGCTTATGAATTTTGGATATGCAGAGGAGCTCCTGGATGTCAGTGAGAACGTCAGTAATGTTGTTTCACACTTCAGCTCTGTCCTACAAGGAAAGGCCATTGCAGTCCGCAGTGTTCCTCCTCTGGATATGCTAATGCACTGTGAAAGTGCACATCATGCCTGGATGGGCCCTGCTGATAAAATACCGCCTGGAGATCTCGCAAAGTGCTAATGTGTCAAAGCGCCCGCGAGCAGAGGGTGAATAATACTGCTTTGTAAAGGTCACGTCTGCTGAAGTTAGCTCCTGCGTCCTTCTCGTGTGGGGCTGGAGTCCACTCGGAAAAGTTCTGCTGTTCTTTGCAGTCTCAAAATCCACAGCTTAATGGGTAGAATCAATAGGGCTGATAAAGCGTCTTAAATTAGACAGTGGGAAAGAAAAGCAAACATTGAAAGCTTTAAAGCCTTGCTTAACTGGCTCTTTGAGTTAGGATGGTTTTCTGGTTTCAAGTCTTGCCTACTGCAGTGTTCCTCAAAGTGTGTTACCTGTTCTGGGAATTGCCTTACTCTCATTTCCAGGCTTCCTGTGTTTCTTTACCTTCTAATGAGAAAAACTCTTCCACTTCTTGCAATGATTCCTGGTAGTTACATAGGACCATTTGCCAAGCAAAGTTAGTAGTTATTCTCACTAGTGGATGAAAACATTAAAAAAAAAAAAAACAAAGCAAAAAACCAACTACCTTATAATTTTTTTTAATGTTACATTTTACAGTAGCATTTGACTCTCCCCTCCTATTTAAAGCCTTATGCCTTTTTTTCCTCTAAGGCTTTTAATAGTTAATGTCATTCAGAACATATTGTAAGCATTGTGTATAACTTGTGTACGTAACATTAAATAATAAAATAGGTGCAACTAAAGTATAATTTCAATTATGCTCTTGCAATTTTATTTGGGACCTGGTTATCCTTAAACACTTCCCATAAAACATGTATATGTAACATTTACATGTGTTATTATCGCTAAAAAAAAACCAAAAAAACTTCAAATAACTTTTAGCTGTAACACCATATATCAGACTTGTCAACTATTTCTAGTGTCCTGTAGGACATTTGGGTTCATAGATAACCGCTCATCTTGGACTTAATTGTTTACAAAAGTATGTGTCCATCATGTAGACTGTCGTTTCAGACCTAAATCTCTGAGTTATAGATGATCTGGCATTTTTTCTACTGCGAGGAAGAGACATTTCCTGATTAGTGAGGAAAAGGTTTATCTGTTCAATATGGTTCTGGGACTGCAGTCTGAAGCGAAGCTCTGCAAAGAGGAAATGCTCTTCCTCCTTTTGTTTCCTACTTTGTTTCTCCATGAATAACTGTTCCTTCACCCCACTTAGTTAGTTTAGAAGTTCTGTTTCACCAGAATGGTCTGTTCTCTAAATGTTTGCTTAAAAAGGAAAAGCATTCTGAGTGCGCTTTTATGAGTGTGTTTAAGTAACGTTCGTTCTTCTGTTCAACCAATGTTTTCATTGCTAAGCATTCAAAGGATAGATGAGAGTTCATCTTTCAAGCAAATACTTCACTGGTTGTTTCTATGCACCATGGTTGTTGCTTATATAAGTTAGGCAAGCCACTGCCCAGTGTCAGAGTGTTTTGTTTGTCTTTGATTTTTCCATTCCTGATGTCTGTTGAAGACTGGTAGGTTGGATAATTCCAAGTTTGGTACCTTACCTTTACATTTTCTTGTCTGTTTCTCTTTGAGGCTCTGGTTGTGGTCACTGCTGCTGCTTCACTGCTGAAAGTAAGTTTATTCTCAAACACTCACAAAGAAGGTCCCGCGTGATTTAGGCACTGTGCAAACTGCAGGGTGCCTGGCTTCCTATAGGACAGTCCTTCCTTGTGTATGTAAATAAAGTGTAGGGATCTCCCTCCATAGAAAAGAATTGATAAGGTTGAGAAAGTCCTCCAATATCATCTAATTCAACCATTAAGCCAGCACTGACAAGTCCACCACTAAACCATATCCCTAAGCACCATATCTACACGCTTTTTGAATACTTTCTGGGATGGTGATTCAACCACTTCCCTAGGGAGCCTATTCCAGTGCCTGACCACCCTTTCAGTGAAGAAATTTTTCCTAAGGTCCAATCTAAACCTCCTCTAGTGCAACTGCTTAAACTTGCAGCACCTTGCAGTTCTGTTAGGTCTGTGCTACACAAGGTCATTCTCATGATATTTGTCTAGCTTCAGCTGCCAAAGGCTGTTTCCAATGCACTTTCGTGCTCTGTCTTTGAAGTCTTCTGTTATTAGAAAACCCAGTGGAAGAGCCACCAGCATCTCCAGTGCTCTTATTTTCCACTGCTCTAAAAGGTCTGTTCTCTAGCATTTATGGTGGGTCATGGATGGCTTGGGCCTTATCCAGCCTCAATGCTTCTGAAGGGTCCAGGCTCTGAAGCCAAGGGAAAGGCTTGATTTTGTCAGCTTTTCAAATTTTCTTTTTTTTTTTGTAAGAATACAACTTAAGAATCAAATAGAACCAAACCCCCTCTTTCTCCTAGGACAAGTCTCATTGAGTGCACTGAGACATAAAGACAGATAATTCGCATTACTCATTGCTTGGTGCACCAAGAATGGTGTATCACACATGACTGTGTTTGACCATAGCTTTTAATCACAAGACAATTTGTTAAACATGACATTTTAAAATGTTTACAGATTTAGAGCAGCAGCAAAATAAAACCTGACACTGGTTTTTAGTAAAAGTAAATAAAGTATCTTCCTCACAGTATCCAACATGGCTAGGTATAAAATTTTGTTTTGAAATTCTTGTTAAATGCTTCATTGGAAAACTTAATAAACTGTGCTACTTTGTTTCACTTGCTCAGTGTTTGACGAATGCTGTCTAATGGGAATAAGTTTGATTTAAACCCAAAAAACTTAAAAGAGTAGTACAGACTTGATAACAGGACAAAGATCCTGAAAATGGTTTGAATTTACACAAGTAAATGGCAAATAAAATCTAAAGTAGTATTGGTACATATGAGGTGAAGTTACCATGATGGGTGTACACTTGACTAGATAGCAAGTCCAAAAAAGAATTTTTGGGTGTACAGAAAGTAAGATGTTTCTACCTAGCATAGGCCATTTGGTCAGCTTGAATGTAGTCCAGGAAAACTTTACTTCTGCAGTAATTGACTGATCCAGGCTCTTAATTGGTCTCCCATACTATCAAGCTAAGCTCTTTGATTCTTTACGTACGTGTGGGTTGTTTTTTTTTTTTCCCTTGCATTTCAGCAGCTTCCTCTTTTCATTCTAGCGTTCTTGTAATTCAGCAAAGATTGTGTGCACACCTGGTAAATTATCTTCCCTCTTCTCTAAGCATTAGGATTGAGAGTTACTAGGGAAATGCAGTACATCTCTATTTGCTTTTGTTAAACAAAAGCCAACCTCAGTATTAACTTTTCCAGACCTTTTCCTGGGTTAGCCACAGAAAACATCTTTGGTAATTTTTTTCTAGCAGTGCAGGCTGGGCAGCTGGATCGGCAGAAGGTCAGACAATAATGTGCCACTTTATATTCAAGTTTATAGTCATGCACAAGTAACACAGGAATGATTTTTTAATGGATGGGCAAGCAACTGACAGTCACAATTGATACCTTGCTGTATTGATACCTTGTTAATTATCAGCTGTACATCTTTCAAGGAAAACACCATGCTAATTGATAGCCACCTTTTGTTTATAATGATTAATAATACAAAATTAATTGTCTGCAGTGGGTATAGAAAGAGTTGATCTACGTTAATCAATTTTAAATGAAATCTTAATATTTCGTCTGACAGTGATCTCTAGAAATAATTTCTAAAAGGAACATCTTTTTGAGTAATAATTTTTTCCTGAACATTACTGTTGGGAATTGACTGATGCTGAAGGTATTGACCATTTTTACCTTCTCTTTACTGGTCTTTGTGCTGCCTTTTTTTTTTTTCCCCTTTTTCTCTCTTAGCTAAATTCTAGAGTTCTCCAGCAGTTTTTTGGGTGGAAAGTAGGGTTGAGGTTGGGGGTGGTGGTGGAAGGAAGCATAATTTTGAAGAAGTATTTTATTTCCAGACTGAACGTTATTTTGTCTCATACGTGACGTTGCTGCACCTACTTTTCCCATTCTTTTTCTTCCTGGAGGGCTCTGCTTGAGGCCAAGACAACTTCCCTGATCACCCTTCACCACTGACCTCTGAGCTACCACTCACACCCAGAGGTTTAAATATGTCCTGCCTATGGAACATTGTATTTGTCCCCTCACAGTTTTTTCCAAGCTTCCTTGCTTTCTTAGGTGTGGGGGAAATTCTGGTAACATGTAGACAGTATCAGGTGATGGATTTATGAAGCATCTCGCTCAAAAGTATCAGGAGGAGTTTGATGATGCTGCATGAGCCAGAACAGAAATTTCCTGGGTTACAGAGGCACAGATTCTTTCAATTGAAAGGAGTGCACACCTCAGTGGAGAACATTAAGGACTAGATTTTTTTAACAAAAGAAATTTTTAAAAAAGGACTTTTTGGACAGATGTCCCTTGTGTCCCTGGCACAATGTGTTTTCATGCCTTCCCTTCTGTGCCTGTGACGGAGAAGAGAGTTGATGTACATCTGCCTGCTGTTTACAAGATCCACATTGTCATTAAGGAAGGGCAAGGAGAAAATTGTGCCCCTTTTTGTCAACTTTGGGTGCTGTTTTGGTTCAGCTTGACTTGGGGTTCCCTTTAATGATGATGCACTAATATGTTAAAGAGGAATGTCCTCATATCTCCTTCGAATGGAAAGGTTGTTGTACTTGATTTGTTTGCTGTAGTTGTAAGCTCTCTGGAGTAATGACCTTTCTTATGTGGTTTGTAAAGTGCTGTATTTACTCTTGATGTCCTGCAAATTGCTGTTAAAAATAATACAAAGAGTAATGTAGCAGCACTTACCTCTTTTACCTCTTATTCTTTTTCTATATCCAATGTAATAAAATTATACAATTATGATTGAAGAAGATATGGAGATAATGTAGTGTAAATGCTGCTGTTTCCAAGGAATTAAAGCCATTTGCCAAACCTTTAAAGTAAAGTTTTTTTTTCTGATTCTGTGAAGATGGATATGTAAAGTTGGGTTTGAAAAATTCTGCTTTTATATAGATATTAAGTTAATTTTGAGGATGTTCTAAAATATTTAGTTAACATATCTGTGGAGGCCAGTACTGTTTTAGCACATGCTCTTTAAAAGCTCTGTCATAGTTTGCTTCAGGTATTTATGAACATAGGAACCAAAATTAGATTTATTGCAATTAAATAAAAACAAAGTATCTTAAAATTTGATCCAAGTTTAGTTGTTTTTTTTTTACAAAAAATAATGAAAATAATTGTAATTTTTTCCATTTCAAAACTTAGATATTGGTTTTTGCAGTGTTTTCGGTAGTATGTAGTGTTTTTTTAAGACATCAAATTGCAGACTCACTGTATTATATGATAAATTTAGTTTTCACTGGAAAGGTGGGATGTGTACAGCCTTGCTGATCCAGAGAAATGCTGGAAAATGATTCTGAGGCACCCCAATAATTTTATTATTTTCTTAAGTGTCATGATTTTGGGAATTGCAACCTGTGCCCTCTAAAAGATGGAGTTTTGTGATACACGGGGTACAATGTATTGAACAGAGACCGATGTTGAACGTCTGCTGCTGGTCTGTAGTAACAAATCCCCTTATGAATGGCTGTGGAAAGTTTAAAGGTTATTATCTCATGTTTGTTTACTTTGTAAAGATAAGATTTCAGAGAAAATCGAAGGGTACTGTCTGAAATTCCCAGTCACTGCAGTTCCATGGAGAGCATCGATCCCTTCCTAGAGGTTGCCGGGGACTCATTGTCTCCCTGTTCATTATAGGCTGCTGCTGAAATCTCCAATATTTCACGTTTGCGATTCTTTTATTGTTGTTTTGGCAGTTTGTCAGAATTAAATGGCTTAACCAAATCAATACGCTGTCTTGCTCAGTAACATCTGCATTTTGCATGTCATAATATTTTGCATTTTGAACGCAGTCACAATGGAATGAGCCACAATGATTGCAAAAAGAGCCTTTTGGCCCTCCAAAGCCCTCTGACTGTAAGGAAACTTTCCGGAAAATAAACTTTGCTCAGTTATGCAATCACAGCTTCCACTGAGATCGGTGGTGATTGCACACATGTGCCTGTGGGTAGGAGTCTGTGGGTAAAGAATAGATGCAGCAAGGTCAGAGACAGAATATAAGCTACAATGATAATGAACTTTATTTAGAACAACGGTTTGTGTATTTGTTTGTGTTTATTGGTGAGACAATTAATTGCATAGTAAGGAATAAATAAACAGCTTCTTCTGTTGCGATGGCCTCTCTTTCCATGGAGTGACTAACCTTTTCTCACCAATTTAAGTTGTGGTGATATGTGGCTTTAGATACATGTTTATCATTAGCTAAAATAACACAGCTGTTAAGGCAAGGTTTATTGCCATACTTGTTCTGCATGCTAAGCACATTCTGTGTACATGTCAAACAAAATGCCAATTTAATCGGCCCCCTCAGAGTTTCCGAAGGAGTGATGATGAAAGTTTGGCAAGTTTACTTGCACCGTTCTGTATAAAATATGCACGGCCATTATCTCCAGACACTTGCAATATGAAAAATGCCAATGGTGTTTTTACATAGTTAAGAGACTAATAAGCTACAGATGTCAAAACTGTAAAGTTGAGTTATCTTGAGCATGTATGAATATGGCAATACAGTTTTTTTAAATTCGTGTGGAGTTGTTCTTAAGCTGTGTTTTAGTACCCAGAGCTGTTTGTACCATTTCTGAATGACCACTGATTTAGTGAAATTATTGTCTGAATTGAGAACCCATGCTGTAAGGAAAACTGAAAATTCCTTATTAAAAGTAGGAGTCATTAATTTGTTCTCAATTTGTTTTGAGCAAGAATGTAAAGGGAAGTAAACAAAAGGAAAATGGCTTAGTTTAGACGATTGTCTCTACATCGTTGACTGACACCCCAATAATAAACATTATTGGCACATTCAAGTTGCCAGACATATCATACAGTGGTGAAAAGCTGCCTGTCTGCCTTTTGCAGAATAGGTGGAGCCCAGTGCAAATGGTCAGGATGTTCCCCTACTTCTGTTTCTGCAGAAAGTGAGTTTATTTTTTGCATCATTTAACTATCCAGCCTCTGCAGCCACACTAGTACAGGAGCTATAGCTTTTCACAAAATAAAACTTCCTTCTTTCCAAGCAATATCTAAAGTATTTAATAATACGCTTTATAATTTTCATTTTTAGTTCACATCAGATGACAGTTTGAAGAGCTCAGGCTGAGGGAAAGGGAAATTCAGGCTAACATTTTTCACAGAGTCTATTTTGGGCATCAGTTCTGGGTGCCAAGCTTCAGAGAGAGGCTTTGACTTAAAGAGAAATCCTGTGCTCTTACCTTGTGCTCACTCAGGTTTGAACTACAGGATTCAGCACCTCTGTCAGGCTTTAAATCTTTCAGACCGAGTACCCCAATTTAGGTACTCTTTTTGATAAACTGACTTACATGGGCTGCCAGAGGTCAAATGAACCCACCCAGAATCAGGCGAAAAAAAGACTTGTCTGAATGCCCAGTTTTGTGCTTAACTTTCAAGACTGTCTTCTTGGGCCTCTCAGAAAATCGTTTCTTTAATGACAAGCCAGGAAATCTTTTAACCAGACCTGAACTAAACGTTTATGTTCCCCTTTTTAATGCTTTCCAGACTAACGGTAATCTTTAAATACTGTTTTTCATCCACGGGTTTCTTAAATTTACTGCCTTTCTTTTTTGTTTATTCAACCCAAGTCAGTATTTGAAAAATAAGGAGGTAAAATATGGAGTACTTCAAAAACATGGATAATTTTGTAGCCATGATTACATGTTAATGCCAATGTATCTCTAATCAATTAAGTGTTTCTATCATAACTGAGGAATAACTCAGGATTACTGAGTTCACAGGAGAGCTGATGTACTTCCATGGTACACCCATGAAGTGGATGATACTTTCATGAAGCTGAATGCGAATGTTTCCGTTACAAGGTACTGGAGAGTAGTGACTGATCAGCATGCTTAATTTTTACATTTTTTCTTTGTTAATCCCTGATCAGATAATTGCTCAAGGAAGTTGCAATGCCAGCAAAACCCAGCTATGTTATTCTCAAGGGAAAGGTAGCTTATTGATATTTCAAATGTCAGTCCTCCAAGTGTATGAAACTATTTTCCTCTGCACACAACATTTCTGCTCACTGTTAGGAATTAACTACCTCCTCACCTGTCGTGGAAATTATTGATGTCAACCTACCTAAGCACAGCAGCCAAGTGATGGAACATTTACCCAGTTTTGTTCTCCCATCCCTGCCGTAAATGTTACTGGGATTTCTGTGCTTATTGTAAAGGTTTTCTATGAAAATGAAGTAATACGACTTAGGCACAGTTGGAAATAGGTTAATTTGTTTTCAATTGCTAGATGCTTTTCCATTCACATGTGACGAAGTTCTTTGCTCCTGACAAGTTGCAGCTGAAAATTAGTTGGACTGGGGGTGGCTATTAAAACAA
>VWZT01004606.1:662812-716470 GCA_013397055.1 Pachycephala philippinensis | reverse complement strand
AAAAAAAGAAGAAGAAAAAAGAATGAACTTCAAATTACTGGATTTAGCAGAGTTTAGATGACGGTGTCCCGTTAAGAGCACAGTGTGAAACAAAACCTTGTTTAAGCAGCTGCAGGAAGCTTGCACTTCCCTGTAGTCTGTTTTAGCTTTAAAATCTTTGTACTTGTTTGCTGGCAGCTTTTTTTTTTTGTTGTAGTCATGATAAGGAGACGTGACCTGGGAAGTGGGGACATTACTAGCAAATAGATAGCAAGATTAAAAGAAAAAAGCATGTTTTATGCTTAAACTAATGGGTATGTGACTGTGTGTTGTGTTGTAAGCCTGCATTCTGACAGCAGGTAACAGTCAAGTACAGTTTTATTATTGCAGTCTGAAAATGTGAAATGTGGGTGCTTTTAGTTACTTGGCACTGTTGTGTTTTGATGAAGAGGCCAGGTTTTTTTTTGTTTGCTCTTGCTGTTTGCTGCAGGAATAGAGAACTGATGTTTTAGCAGGGAGAAAAATAACAGGAGGGAATATGGAAAATTGTTTTAGGTTTTGCTGCATGTGGTAGCATGAATGTTTGAGGTCAGTATTATTCAAGCAGTTGGCTGGTTAGATGTTGGCTGTGATGATTTTCTGCTAACAAACAACTTCTTTTGAAACCCTTTAATCACATCACCCATAGGTATCCACAAGTTTTTTATGCAGAAATATTTGCAGAGATGAATGCTTTATGACTGCCTTTAAGAATACCTTTCATAGCCAAGAAATATCATGCTTTCAGGCTTATGGTGTGATTTTTGGGGCTGTCCTGTGCAGGGCCTGGAGTTGGACTGGATGATCCTTTTGGGTCCCTTCCAACTCAGGATATTCTCTGATACTATGATTCTGTAGGCATATTTGCTAGTGGATATGGTTCTATGCACGTGTTTCTATGCCACTTGTGCATTGACACAAGTGATTTTCCCTTTTCCCCAATAGTAGTTGTGTAAAGTTACAGGCAGCCAGTTCTATTTTGCCACACAACGCATTCCTGTAAAAAAGACTTATCTAGAGGAAGGTCTTCATCTTGTCTGGGGAGCGGATGAAGATCTCTTCTGCAGAACATGGTGATTCATCTTGCTGTGCTCAGTGAGGCAGGGCAGCTACTAGGAAGTTGCTGAGCTGCTGAAGCTTCTCTGCATAAGCTTTCAGCTCCAAAAAATGCTTCTCTGCTCCTTGATTGGGGTATTGTTGTTCTTAGTCATCAGAGCCCAGGATCTCACTGCGCACCTCTGCCCTGTGTGTAAGAACACAACTTAGTGCTGGGGAAAATCTAGATGAAACACAGGTTTTGTTTAAGCGTTGGGAGGCTGTTAGTCATTCTCACCACCACTGACTGCAAAGTATCATAAAATAGTATCCATTTCTTCTGAAAGCTCTCTCCCTTGCTTATAAATTTCCCCTGTTGACTTACAGTGAAAAGCAGCTGTTGAAGACTTCAAAGATTTTTGTCCTCTGGTAGCCTGGTGTCATTTCAAGGAGGAGACGATCTTTCCAGCAGGTGAAAGAGGCTGCTAAAAGCTTGTGGGGATTCTCTGCTTAGCAACTTCATGGGCACTAGAGGTTTCCTTCTTGCGTATCAGCTGAAGAAAGTTGAAGAATAAGTGGATTTGTGTATGTGCATGTAGAGATGACCTCTCAGAAACCTAAGGTTAAAAAAAAAAGGGTTTTTAGCAGGGTTTTGTGGTGAAGATGTGTCAGGCGGCTCAATCCCCATTAGCTTCTAATCAGTGCAGCTGTTACTGAGCACATCAGAGTCAGAACAGCCTGTGGCTCAGAGTTTGGTGCTGGTCTTTCATGGGCCTGCCAGGAAGGGAGGATATGGGATTATGGTGCCTGGTAGGAGTTGTAGGGAATTGTCCTGTCAGACACTCTTCAGTGAGAGAAGAAGCAACAACCCTCCTCGGGATTTGTGATCTCCATAGGTCAGCTCTGACAAGAATGCCACAAGCTGTCTTCTATTTTTGGTCATTCCCTGAATTAGTAAGAAAATCATTGGCCCTTGGGCTTCACCTAGTAACAGTGAATGCTTTAAATCTTACATTTGATGTCTGAAATCTCAGGAGGGGGACCTTCTCAGGATTTGCGTTCTGCTTCAGGTTTCTGTTATTTCAGTGGTGACCCCAAAAAGCTATCATTTTATAAGCAAAGAGCAGACACCTGCTCTACATCTGTTCCTTCTTTTCATCTGCCTTCTGAAGCTCTTCTCATGTTGTTACAGTTATCTTTCTTTTGTGTTCCTTGCCAGAAAGTTTGTGGTTCTCAGTTGTCATTTCAGGAGACAAAAGAATAGCAGAAAATCTTCTGTGACTACCAAGGTAATGTTAGTTGTGGCTTTTGATGGCATTACTTCTACTGCAGAGCATCTTACAGCCTCAGGCATTTGGATAATTTTGACTTTTCTCCTGAGCTCTCCAACCATTTTTATATTCTGCTGGAACTCTCAGAGAGGCAGATGGGCCAAGATTGTATCCTCCTAAGGTCTGGTTTAGCTGCAATTTATGAAACAGAAATGTATTTTTTGTTTTCTTCCTCACTCCCAACTCTTTCAATAGCTTTAATATTAGAAAGAAAAAAGTAGTAACATGTTCAGAGGATTCAGTGCTTATAGCTTTCTTTGCAAAATGTTTATTGAAAGTATCAAAGATGCAAACAATTATCTTTGGTATTTTAAGTGTCTCTTTGAAATTTAACTTCAAAAGTGTCAAAATTCATTGCTTTGTAATCCATATTACAGTTGAAAATCTAGTAGCACTTGTCTGTGTGGAAGGCAGAAGGTCTCTTCTGACTTTATGGTGGCTAGTAAAAAGCGATGCAAACCACTGTGATGTTCTCTAAAAGTCTTGACACTTCAGTTCCTCTGTAGTTCTCTCTAATTGACCTTAACCCTGGCAATTTAGTGAGCATTAGGTGGGGTTTTAATGCAGTAAAAGTTAACTGTGTGAAGGTGCTTGTGTTTCTGGGATAGAGCCCGGATTGTTCCATGTTTGACAGAATAGATGCTCTGCAAGTAACTGCTCTGTTTTCTGACAGTTGTTTTTTGAGCATAAATTGAATGAATTCAGTGCAAGACAGAATCCCACTGAACTGATTCTGAACTTCTAAAAAATACTGTTTGATAAAGCAAAGATGGTCTCATAGATAAATTGCCTCAATAAAAAAGAGTATGATAACATAAGTATAGTATTACTTTTAATGAGATAGTCTGCAGCAGTGTCTTTAGTTAAGTATGTCTGTGAGCCTGCATTTCAAATTGAAGAAGTAATGAAGCTGAAGGAAGTGTATACTTGTCCATTGGGTTTTGAATGGCAAATATGTCTGAAAGGTGTGAGGTTCTGTGATGTTAGGATTATTTTAAACAAAACAAAAAAAAAATTAAGTGTCCTGCAACTGACCTCTTGTGCAATCATCAGTTTGCCACATGGATCAGGAGTGCCAGCCAGCCATGTGGGAAATGTTTCTGAAGTGTTTTGGGGTTTGAAAACTTAGAGTTCTGAGTGTTGTCTTTCAGAGGTCTTTTAGTTTAAAACTAAAAAAAAATGGGACCATACACAATTGCAGAGTGAGAGCAGTGGTGTGGTATTATTTTTATGTTAGCGTATGAAAATGAATATGAGACTGGAAATCTCATTATTCCAGTAGTTTCTGAATGTTGGAAGTTCATCAGTGTCTGTGAAGGGGAGAAGAAAGAAAATATTGTGGGTTCTACAGCTCTCCATTTTTATCTCATGTAAGAATAGCAGCCATGAAAAAACCCAAATTTCTGGAAAAGAAGGAATGTTTATCATAGAGAGCCTCTAGCAGCTGAATAAAGCAAACACCTGGTAGGCTGTATAAGGATGGTTAATTAAACCAGTGTATTTGTGTTTATCCAAAATGGTCAGGATGAGGTCAGCCCTCTAGAGTTCCTTCCCTTGTATCAGGCAATGGACTCTGTTCCAGACCTGGGTTTTAGTTGCATGTATCTTTGCTTTGGTAGCTGTGACTTCCAGTGACTACCATGACCCAAGCAACTTCTTCTGAGACAAGATGTTGTCCAATTGAAAAGCCAGGAGCCAGCTGAACAGGATTTTACATGCCTGTTAGTCCTGCCAAAACCCACATCAGCACAGACATCCTGGGGGCTGCAGGGTGTGAGTCTTTCCTGACTGGATCTTCAAGGATGTCCCTTTATCCATCTGAAAAATTACTTGTTGCAATTCTTGATTGGGTATTTTTGCTGTTGTAAGCAAAGCAGTGGAGCATGACATGGGCACCAGAGACTGCCCTGCCTTCCCCAAAGTGCTAACCACTGCTCCTTTGTGTCTGTTTCCCTGCATCCTACATTCTAACACCTGGGTAAGTTAACTCTTTATGATTATTTGACAAGTAACACTAGTTTTCTTTTGTATAAAATGGTAGTCATTACAGAAATGAGTCACAGCGCCACAAATGGCAGTGCTCAAAAGCTTTTCAAACGTTAGACCTTATACAGTGAAAAGGAAGAAGCCTGGTTCAGAACCTAAAGAGGGAGAGCAGTACCAAAACAGCGATAAGCTAAACAAAAAATTAGGAAAGACAGGTTGGAAGATGAGTGTAGGAAAGGCAGATGAATCACAGAGTTGATGAGAATGACAGACTCTGTGTCATAGCAAATGCCTGCTCCATGAACAAAAGAATTAACAAGGTAGTAAATGTTGTAAACACATCTTATAGAAGACTGAGTGTTTCATGTTAAAGAAAGGATTATTATGATTGCTGTAACGATGTTTTCATGAAGAAGAAAGGGATTTTTCTTTGTTTTTATTGATGATGCACTAATAAACACCCCTCCAGTTTGATAACCTTTCTATGTCCATTTCCTTTTTCTTTAAAAGGATATAATCAGTCTCTCGAATAAAAACTTTGTCCAGTCCTTTAGTGCCACAAGAAGAGACTTGACTGAAAAAATGCATTTAATTTTGGAGTAAAAATTTGAGTCATCCTTTGAAAAAATTACTACGGTAATTTCAAATTAAGTGTACAGAGTATTTGGGTTATTTATAAATTTGAAGAGACAGGTCACTCCAAACTCTAGAGAATGATAAAGAAAATAAAGTGCTATAATATTAATTTTCCAAGTGTAAGCACTGTAGTGTGTGATCAGAAGAAGCTGCATGATGAGATTCAGCCTTATAAAGCTCTTCAATAACTAGTGCAACCAGTAGGAAAGGCTACTGTTTACTGTTAGAGCATTTTCATCAGTATATATTAAAATACTTGTTGTTTCCAGGTGGATGAATCTGTCTTGCATTTGCTGAGACACTTGTCGCAGTTTACCAAATTCTGTGTAAGCATAAGTAAACAAACCCAATCAGTCAAGATCACTGCATCACAAAATATGCTTTATTTTGGCAAGTCTACTTCGTTTTAATTGCATATGGTCTCAAACTTGAACCCTAGGTCTAAAAACCTTAGGAGAAATTTGAATTGGAGTTAAGACTTCACAGATTTTATTTTCTTACTTAGAAAATGCTTCCAGACTTCGGCCTGCGCCACATATTTATTCATGAGAAACAAGCCTTTTATATTAGGTGTTATATAAACACGTGTCAAAGACCCAGCATTATTTTTTATTGAGCTGCAAATAACATGTGCAGTTTGGAGTCAGTTTTTTTGTTTACTGATTGCTGCTGGCATGCTGATCCCCAAGCTGAATAGGCAAGAGAGGGTCTGCACTGAGGGGAGCACACAAGCTTCCAACAAAGGGAAAAATGGCCAAAAAATACTCTTCTGCCTTCTATCTCTCTTTCTTTTCTTCTCAGCCTTTCTGGTTGGAAGAGATTGTGTATGAGGTGCTTTCTTTAACAATTAATTCCTTTAGGGTAAGTATCCTTGTTTGGTGGAATGGCAAGGGAACTCAGAGTCTCAAGGAAGCTATGGCTCTTGACAGTGCTGGGAGGAGTTCGCCAAGGGCATTTGGTAGCAAGAGCATCTTTCCTGAGGTACTTGCTGCTATAAAGCCCTTCCACTCTTTGGTTCCTGGTGGGAATGCAGGGCTCGTTGACCTTTCATTTAGTTACTAGTTACTAGTGGAGTTCCTGTTTTATACTCTAAGCATCTGGAACTCTGCCATGGTCTTGAATAGGAACGACTGCCTTCATAAGCAGATTTTGCAAATATAGGTCCTAGCCAGCATTGTAGACATTTTCCCTCAAAGAACAAGTGAAAAGTGCTAAAGCTGCACCTGGAATTTGAAAAAGAGACTGAATCTGATGTAGAATTTTCTGGTGGAATATGGCTTGACAATCTTCAGAATTTGGGCCCAATTTGTAGCAATCCCAGAAATTGCTCAGGAGAGATGGCTGTTGGTACTTATAAATTCAGCTCTCAAAGTGCTTATCATTTGCCATTTTTTCCCATTTATTTCTGATTTTTTTTCCCTATCTGGAGTAGACCAATGGAATTTATGCTGCTATAGTGCTTTCTGTACTAATCCTGCAAAGCTAGTTAAACTTTTGTCTTAGCATAATGTTGATGGCATTGATAAGAAGCATAAATGAGGAAGCAGATGAGCGTTTTAAAGCATCAGGTTATAGAAATCACAATGTAAACATGTAATACACTGGATTAATCAAATGGTTTTCCAGTGTGATGGATTTTTTGTGCTGGTTGCATTAACCTGTCTTCCAAATGTAGGTGGGATACCTACACTGGTAGTTTTACGGTTTTACATGATCAGTTACTTGTTACCTTTTTGCTCAGGAGGCAGTAATTTGTAATGTTACTCCTTTAAAGGCTGTCTCTGATCTCCTTTTCTGAGAGCATTTGGCACTATTTTTCGTACTGTCTTTTCAGGTAATGTGCTTTTCTAAGAGGCAGTTGGAAAAATTTTGCTGGTTTCCCATTTATCACTTGTGCTGTAGTTGCCAGGAAATTAGGTGGGTACTATGGACTTGTATAATGCTTGATTTTTTTCCTTGGCTTTCTTTTGTATGATAATGTTTCATATTCAAATATTAAAGAGAGGAAAATAATTCTAGGCTTTTTAAGATCACCCTCCTGTTCACTGGAAAGAGAAAGGGGAAATCTTCTGCATGCATAAAAGTGAATAGAGAATTTTCAGCACACCAAGTTCATATTTTCTAATGTTTGCTTTTTAATCCTCAGTGAATTCCTGATTCAGAGTTTAGTGATGGGGAAAAACTTCTGTGTGTGTTATTAAAGATAAATTATATTTCTATTCCTGGAAAGGAGGTATTCAGTAGCCTGTTAAAAACTGACATTTCCTCTGCCACGTAGATTTGGTTGGTTTGTTTAATAGAGCACTTAAGTGACTTTTTATGCATTGGGATTTTCTCCAACATTGAAGATGATTTTGTTCAATTGGATTTTTAAACATTTGAAAATTAGAATAAGAAAGGCAGCATTGTTTAGGGCCCTGGCTGGGATTTTAAAAACAGGAACAACTCGTAGCATTCCTTATTAAATTTAATTAATTGCTGCTTGTGGGCAATATGGCTGAGTTATTGTTGCAGTGAGACCAATAACTAACATAATTTGGAGTTCTATATGTTCAGACCTTAGTTAGAGCTTTGCCTAAGAGTAGTTGGATTATTTAATTTTAAAAAAATGTTTTTCTTTTATTCCAGAAGGCTATTGAAGAGTACCTCACTTGTGGATTTATAAAGCTTTTGGTGTTTCTATTGGCTAAATCCTCAGTAAGAATTTAGGTTTATTAGAAATTTAAAAAATCTTTACTATTTGATACCTGCTTAATCGTGAGATACATGCCATTAATTTGATCTCAGTCTGTTTTCTGTTGCACAGATGTTCACATTACAAAAATCATTATTGTCTACCGGTAATCAGTGCTCCTATCGGAAAAGCCAATATAGGAGTGGGGAACTAAATGAGTGCCTGAAGTCTCATCTTATTCTACAGATAGTCTTTCCAGCTGAGCAATAAAGGAGGCTGAGTGAGGAAAGGCATCTTTGGTGCATCTGAGATGTCTGTTCCATGGCTAAAGGGAATTCTTCAGCCTGACCATTCACTCACTCAGCACCAAGCCTTTATGCAGTGAATAATTATTTTTAATGAATAGCAAGGGGAGTTAAATCCTTATGACTTAGTTATTTCTCAAGTGAACTTAAAGTCTGTTTCCATAGTGAATATGAAGGTGTAATTTGTGATAGGAGTTTGAAGTAATGTAGTTGTGCAAACCTTTTTATGCTCAGATGAAACATGCCAAATGTTTTAGAAAGGTTTGCATTTGATTATGAGAAAATAAAGCTTAGGAGTTCGTTGTGATCCTTGGCTGAAAACTAAAGTAAATATACACAGTGCTACCCTAAGTCTTAGTGTATTTAAGTATCCGTGTTTGGAAAATGCATAAAATGGAAGATCTACTGATTTCTTCAAGCTCTGTCCTCATTGTATAAGGCATAATGCTCTTGGGTTTACCTATAAAATTATGAAATGAATGTGGGTCCCCTAGGTAAAATTCTGCTCAGAGTGAAGTTATTAGTAAAATTCCCATTGAATGAGGTGAGGGCAGAATTTCACTGACACATGGGACACTTAAAATCCAGTGCAAGGTTAAAAAATAAACCAAACCCCTAATTCATGTTTGAAAAGTATATAGTATGTCTGTCTCGTAAAATTTACATCCTTATTAAAATAAAATGTATTTACTCTTCTTCAAACTAAGTCACATCTCTCTTCATACAATACTATGTTAAATCAGAGTGAGTTTTATAGAAATGAATGCTCACTGTGTTCAATTATCAATTGTTTTTATTGATGATGCACTAATAAACACCCCTCCAGTTTGATAACCTTTCTATGTCCATTTCCTTTTCCTTTAAAAAGGATATAATCAGTCTCTTGGCACAAAATATTAAAAGTATTAATCCTAAATAGATGAGCTCTTCATATTATCCCCATTCAAGTAACCACCTTTTGTAAAACAAAGGCCTTTCTTGTGTTTAATCTTTAAGTGACTTGGCAACACAGATTTTTGGTTTTAGTTTGTGCTATATGGTGACTCATAAAACGACTTTTAAAACCAAAGTGGTGGTGGCTGCCTTCATTGTTTTCTTGTTTTGATGAAGGCAGAGCTATCAGGTCTCATAATTTGCATTGAGGGGTTATTGAGGAGTGTAACCCAACCCATCATTAAGACTGCAGCACTGAAAGAAATCCCTTACAGCTTGTTCTTAAGCTCTGGACTTAAACACTCCCTGGGACAAAACACAAGCCCTGCCACCAGCTGGCCGTGGCAAGGCAGGGAGGAGTAGTTTGCTTGTGGGACCTTTGCAGTCACCACTACCTGAGGGAGACGTGCTTTGAGCCTGAAAATCATTAATCCTTATCGCTCTTAAGGAGGACAGAGCAGTGGGGAGTGCTGTGCCCAGCTGGGACTGAGTTGCTGGGGAAAGGAGCTACTGTCCCCAAAGTGGTCTCAGTGGTATCTGGACCAATTCTGCAGGGAGACCTGTGTGAGTCCATGAAGAGGAGTGAAGGGCGCAAACCCACTCTGTGCACAGCTGCTGCAAGGGCAGGGTGAGAAAGTCCTCACAGATTTTCCCTCTGTTTTCTCAATGAAAGGCTTAAAATCATTTCTCATCCCATAAGGAGAAAGTAGGGAGGCTGAAGCTTTCTGAGGAAAATGCAGCAGCTTGATCAGCTAACAAGGTTAGAAAGCAGTGCTCATTATGATCATTTCTGCTGTTCATTGCTGCTTGGGGAAATAGCTCTTACTGGGGATTGTCCTGTAGTTTTTGATAAAAGGCATTTTCCTTAGCTGTTACAAACCATTTTGGCTTGGTTCTTTCTCTTCGTTCTTGCCTTACCTTCATCTCTGCTACTCATTTCTTTTATAATTTATCTAAAACAGCTTTCCACAAACCCTGAGAGATCATACCCTTCAAAGCTGACTTGTATTTCTTAACTCTCCTACTCCGCCTGGAGAGCTGTCAGGAGGTGGTTTTACATTTGGAGCAAAGATGGCTTGTTTCACCTCAGCAAGTATTTTTAGTTAAGCATTCTTCCTCTAGGCGATTTCAGATGGTCTCTACAGGACCTTTAGTAATATACTCACTAGTATGTTTTATTTTGTTATTTGTAGTTTTGCTATAATTTGGAGATAGCCAGAGGCTGTACCTTCTGTAAGAAAAATATTTTCATCCTCCTTAACATGAAGAAACTTGCTCTGTTAACTGCATTTGACTTAATGTTGTGAGCTTAAACACTAACCTGAAAGCTGTTAGCCAGACCTTTGGTTTAAAACAACAAGGGCACCATTAACAAGTCAAATTTAGGTGGCAGCATTAAGTAGTTGGTAACTGGACTTAGTACAGTCTGCTATTGAATGTCAGGGTTATGACTTTCCTGGTTGATAAATTGATTTGTTTGAGATTTTTTTGTTTTTATCCCTCACATTTGCTAAGAATTGCTTAGCTATGAATTCTAAAAGCCTGATCAATCAGTCTCTTAAAAATATGCCTAATAAGGTAGTGATTTTTTTTTTCTGTGTGCTAAAATTTATTTTTGGCCTTGTGTTAGGAGCAAAGAGGGCTAGCAAGGCAACTTCTGCATTTCATTTTCTGTTTCTGGCAGACCATAAGAGGTTTAAGAAATACTTTTGCTCCAGCCCATGTCCTAGCCACACCCCCTTCTCTGGGTTTGGCTGGAGCGGGTAGTGCAGTACGAGGCAGAGTCACTGTGGGCGACTGGCTTTGGTCAGTTTTTCACCTGTTCTTTAGGTGAAACTCTGTCTGCTATAGCAGAGCTCTCTTATGACTAACTTTGTGAGAAGACAGCTTGAGGAGACAGAAGAATATTTGTCCTTTCTTTTGACAAGCTGCGGAGGATCCTGTTTCCCCCACTTTTTCTAACTAGAACAAATTCACATGTTGAAATTTTAAAGTTTGTTGTCTGTGGTTAGTGGACTCTGCAGTAATTTTGTTGTCATGCCGACACCACGGAATCATGACAACGTCTATGTCTGCCTTCACCCTACAAGCAGGCAGAAGCTGTCAAGCCTGCATTGTCTCCTACTCCTACTGTTCTGGGAGAGTGGAAGATACAGTGCCTGCAAGGTGGTTGGTAACCATGGTGGTCTTGGTGATAGCTCCTGAAAGTGCTCTGAGGGTACTCTGGAGATTGTTTTGCATCCACATCCATTGGGAGCAAAGAACTACCCTCTTACCACATTAAATTAGTTTGTAAAATTCTTTTGCATAGCCCTGTAATAGATTACATTAGTGTTACAATACGTTAGTGTTGTTCCTTGTATGTTATTTTTTCCTGGGAAACAGCTTTGGGGAAGCCTCCTCTGAGATTTGAAGATCTCCTTGAATGTTCCAACTAGACAGGAACAGGCTTTTAAACTCAGAGATTTCAGATCTTTCACATACATATTTAACACATACAAAGAAATGCATCAGATTTAATTGTAAACAGATCATGGACTCTTGCTGCGTGCTTGGATGGGTTGTGTGTGTTCGTATAAGAATAATGTCTTGGTAACTACCTTGCTCACTGCCTAAAGATTTACAGTCATATTCTTGGCATTCCTTTTTCTGTATTATTAATGAAAGTTTTAGCTATTAGGGGAAATATTTCTTGTAGAAGTTTTCCAGGGAAGCTTTGCTAATCTTCAGGCTTCCAAAAGTGAGAAGGGAATGTGTGTGAACTATACACATGCACATACTGTAAAACAACTGTGTGTACTCTAACTACTGCTCTTTATTCAATATTTGCTATTGTATGATTGTTTTCAGCTGCATATCATTTCACATGTCTTTAACTTTTGGACTGAAGTTTTCCATGCTGGCTGCTTGCATTCCGGTGTGTTTTATTTTAGTCAAAATGGCTCCATGGTTTACAATAATGGGATTAATATAAAGCATGTTTTGCATTTGTGAAAAGGAAATACCTTGGCAAACTTTTCTTGAGAAGCTTATGGCCCTTGCTTATTTAGAAACTGGGCAGAAATTTGGTTTTTGCTTCTTAACTTTCCAATGCTACCAATAAATACCAGTAAAGCATTCCTTGTCTCACCTAAGTGTACCCACATCTAACTGATGCAATAAAGAACTCTGTTAAAAGCCCCTGAGGGGGTACATGGTTCTCCTGACAAAGCAGGGGTTGAACAGAGTTGTTAACTAAGATTGAGGCTGTATTCTGAGGACAAGGAAAAAAAGCAGTATCAGGCATTCATATTTCATTTCTGAAAGCCTTTTTTTATCCTGGACTCCGAGAAAAGCAAAAATTGTGTAAAATAAATGCTGTGCTGGGGCGTGCTGGGAAGATGTAGTCAATATGAAGAGGTCTGAGCTTCTGGACTGCTGGGCTCCAGGAACTGCAGGACTTGGGTTGTCTTGAATTCTGCTGCAACACCTGTCAGTTTGATTAGCTTAGTGCATGTTCCCAGATAGACTGGGGACGACATGATCATTTTTAGGAGCATGATTTGAACATCTTAATAATGTTCTCTGTACTGTGTCTTCAAGAGTTTGATCAGAAAGAGAAATATTTCATCATACTTTTATCAACATGAGACTGATGTGACTCTACTGTCTGAGAGTATCAGAGCCCATGGAGAAATTTTGCAAGGCTTATCAGACTCAAACTAGAAAAAGGCCACCTTTTAGCTTTTGTTTATATTTCTTGATTGTGTGTGTATTATTTTTAGTCACATTTTAGATAAATTAAAGAGATTAAGATTTGTTAATTTTTTGAATCAATTTACTGCACTCTCTTGAGTATACAAGGATCTGGGTAGAAATAGAGGAAAAATTTCTTTGCATTTACCTATTTTTAAAATGATTTAGTGGGATTTTATAGTTAAAAATGAGTTAATATTCTGGCAACTAAATGGAGAATATTAATTACACATAATCATACTTAAGCAATCATTTATTTGCTTAGGGAGTTGGGTTTTAGAACTAATTGAGTAAATAAATTCTGTTCAAAGAAGTTCTCTGAAGAAATGGAAGTTTAAATGATGCTTTTTACTGTTTAAGAAAAATGAAAAATGTTATATGCCTTTGATGGTCCAGCAAACCTGCATGTGCTTTCTGTCCCTTCTTGTACGCCTTTGGGGAGAAATCCAACATGGTTAATATGTTGGGATGCAGCATTAAGGGGAAAAAAAAAAAGCCATGGAAGATTGTGGACAGCCAGTATTTGTTAAAAAAGTGAAGCATGATTTGAAAAACACTTTGTGTGCTTGATTTACTGGCAGATTTAGGCCAAGATCTGACTTTTGGGCATCCTGCAGGAATACACCAGCCATACACAGCATCAGACAATGGGAAAATTCTGCCAAAAGCATGGCAATGTTGCTTCTGAAGTGCTGTAGTCATCATGTGAGGGCTTGACTGAGTGCCTTGTGCTGTGTTACAGGTTGTGCTCCACATCCAGGTGGACATCTCTGGGAAGGGCTCCAGAAACGTCAGATCCCCACTGATGACACCCCATGGGTCCTTCCTGGTGGGAGCTGGGTGGAGTTGGGTGACCCAGCACTGGGTCTCACCTGTGTTTCCCATGTGGGCACTGGGGCCAGGAAGGGTTCACTGGTACAGCCTGGCTGCACTGGCCTCGGGAAAGACAACATGGAATTGACTCCAGGCAAAGTGGTTGTTTAGCCCTCAGGGCCAGCTGTGGGCCTTTGTGCTGTTACTGCTGTGTTAGTGCATTCACCTGCACAGAGATTTTGGTAGAGAGGTGGGAAAGGACCTGAGGGATTGTTGTGGTGCTGGTGAAAGCTGCTGCTATCGGTCTGGCCTCTGCTGCCTGGGTGTTCCTCCATGTCTGTCTTCAAACCCGTCAAATGACTGAATCCAGATCAGGTTCAGCTTGACTTACGGGATAAAGATCGATGTAAGCTCTAAAGTATTTAAGTAGCCAGAGTGCTGTATGAAACACTGCAGTTTGTTTAAAAGCTGAAACGTTCCCTTGTTTGCCAGCTGCCACTTCCAGTATTGTTCTCTTAGTTTCTAGTAGCACTTCTAGTAGCCCCTGATTTTAGTGAGGGAAATAGTAGTGCAGTCTAGCTCTCGTGCCTCATGACTTCAGAGGAGATTCTTTCAGCAGCTTTATTAATAATGGGCTCTTAAAGCACTGTGGAAAATGAACTAGCAGCAGTTCTGTGAAAGAGACCTCAAGAACCACCACCACCTTTATCACTCACTGAAAAAGTCAAGTCTTGGGCTGAGAAAATTTTTTGAAATAAAACCCCCAAACTTGATTGTAATGAGCTGATGTAGGCAGTACAGTAATAATGATAAACTTTATAAAGCGAGTGTCTCTTATTAATGTGCTGCAAAGCACTCTGGAGGTTCTCAGTGCTCAAATTAATCTATAAAAGATAATAGAAGAGCTTATAAAGTTTCTGCACAGTGAATGATTTCATGACAATGGCTTTGTTTGTTTTAATGATGTGAACAGAGGGCATTTGCCCAGCATCTTCAGCATTCCCAAGGGGAATAGGTGCAGCAGTAACATTTTACGGTTTCACTGTCATTACAGAGGTGTGTTTTTGTGCAGCTTTATTATAATGTACTTCATAGATTGTAAGTAAGATTTGAAGCTAAAAACTTCAGTAAGGAAAGAAAACTGTAAGTTTGCTTCTGCTATGATTCAGCTGGTTGCAGAAATAAATACATTTACTTACATTTGCATAATACATTTGAAAAACAGTTTAGGGCTGTTACTCTTTAGTGACATCCATGTTTGTAATGTAGTTCTCTGTGGACTGCGTGACTATTATAAGCAGTGATGTTTTACTGATGAGCTCATCCCAGGAGTCAAGAACCAGTTGGAAGTAGAGACAGATTCACCCTCCTCCATCTCAGATGATCTTTTTGCTTTCCCAAAACCAAGTATAAGCAAATGGTTTTTGACAGTCGTGTGGCTGACAGCCACCTTGTGCTGTCCCCACTCAGCCTGAAAATCCACGTGCATGCTTTCCTAAGGAGCAGGTGTAACAGTGAAATAGGGAATTTTTTATCCAGCTAACTGGAATAACAGAGAAAAGTCTGAATTTTATAAGCTGGACTTGAGGTATTGCTAATAGATTTTAATTTGAATGCTGTGTGTTTATTTCCTGGTATTTTTGTAGGTCTCCTTTGCCTCTATTCCATTCACTTTCATGACAAAATTGATTTACTAACTGCAGCAAAACCACCTGAAGGAGGACTGCCTCGTATTCTTGTGAGGTGATTTTTTCTTTTAGTGTAAACTAGTTTCCTCTTTAGGCAGAAAAATGTCTGCATTGATGCCACGAAGTGCTCTAAAAGAGCGTTTACTGCAGCGTGTTTTGCATCTAGGGCTTTGTACAAAGACATTTACACACAAGTGTGTACACAAATACACTGACAATTTTCAGAGACATTTTGCATAGCACTTACAATGACGAGAGGTTGCTGCAAGTTGCTGACATAAAAAAAGCCTGCAAGAAAGCTCCTCTGAATTGGGAGACGGAATGCATTTTCATTCATTAAGAGGGAGAAAATAACTTTTTCCTGAAGTCACCAGTTGTCAGACTGTTCATTTGCAGTGTTTTTTGCTTTTTAATTTAGCAGATTTGTCTGGTTTTTTGAAGGAAAGATTAAAATAAAAGGAGGAAACTAGATCCCTTTCTCACTTGTAGGGGTGGAGGTTTATGCCAGCTGTGAGTGCTGCTAACTTCCCTATAAAATGCTCATGCGTTGCCCAACTTCTCTCGTTTGTTTCAATTAAATTTTGGCATTGTCAGTTCAGATTTGTTATAAGTGCAGTTTGGTGGTTTATATTATGCAGCTGAGTATGGAAGGCAAAGCATATGTGTGCAAAAAAGGCATTGAGTTGCAAACTGGAATTGAACTACATTCAGTTTTTGCCAATGCTGCTTTTAAGTTTGTGCTATTTTAATAGTTTCCCTAAGTGATTGTGTTACTAAAAAAGTACCCCTCTGAACTGGAGTTTTTGATGTTTGCTTCTGGCTACAATGTAAATTTGGTTTGGTTATTTGTTAAAAATCCACATAGCTCTCTCTGCAAATGCATATTAGATAATTTTTTTCCTTGTGAGTTCTGTATGATTTTCATAAAAAAGTCCAGAGCCTTTTCTGAACTCTAAAATAAATGTGGAGCTTCAGTCATGTCATGAAGTCTCAACAGATAGAAAATAGGGTTTACATCGACGTGTTTTGATGTATAACACGATGCAAACAGTAGCAAAACCTTTGACTTTTAAAATTGTGAAGATATATGTGACTAAAAATGGCCCATTACCAATCCATAATGTGCACGGAATTAACATACCAGGGTCGGTCGGTTTGGTTTTAGTTCTGTCATCACGGTAGGGAGCAGATATTACACATCGTTTTGGTTGCTTTTTCTTGCATCTTGTGTAAGAACAAAGAACACCAACAAACAAGACAAGGAGTTTTAAGGTAGAAGAGACAGCAAGAGTCAGAAAAATGTCTAGATAAATCAGGATCAGTCTTGCTAGCTTATGCATGTACTGGGTAGCAACCTACTCCTTCCAAAAAATGGGACTCAGAAAAGTAATTCTTCCATTTGCTGTAGGAAGATAGACCTGATGCAGTTCCTCTGGGGTTGTCCCCTCAGTGACAGTAGCCATTAATGTTTGTCTGCTGTCCCAGAAGATAGGAGGGCAGGCAGGGGTCCCCAAGGCATGGGGTAAATCCCTTTCAGCCGGAGGTGGGGTGATGCAATGATGTGTCATTGCCGAATGGAAGATTCCAGTTTACCTGTGGGTTCTAGGATGACCAACCTCCTTCAGAAAGGTTTTTTGACACCTTTACGTTCCCTTAGCTCAGGGGTGTGAAGAAATACTGCGTAGCCTTACAGAAAGCGAGTGCCATTTTCGGGATCCGCATACAGCCCCACGGATTTTGCATTTAAAAAGAATGCGAGGCGCAGATATTTAGTTTGATGGTAATTAACTTTGAACAGTGTACTGAAGTATCTGGCACATTTAGAAGTGTTTTAAAATCAAGGTTTCAATTTGTTTCTGAGAAATTTTGTAGTTAACCCAGTTTCTGCTCTTGATGCATGAGTGACTGGGTACCATATGATGAACTGTGTTATATAAGATGCTCAAATTGTTGATCCAAAATTCTAGCTATTTAACTCTTCTGGGATCTTAGTGTTTCTTGTTTTATTTTTGTCCTGTTTTCTCTTTTCAGTATTTGAAGTGTTGATACGAAGCCCTTTTCTGCCAGCGCTGTTAGCAGAAAGAACTTATGTATACCCATCTGCCTGTTCCTTGGGCATGGGAATGGGTTGCACTATCAGGAGCTTTTAACTATGTGGTAGATTATTACAGGAGGGATTTTCCTGCTTTCCCCTCTGTCTCCTCTAAATAGGTTTGTTTCTTACAGCAGGATATAGAGCAATAAGAATAATCAGCATCATTGATTCCAGCTGCTTCCTCAACAGAAAAACTACATTTTATTTGGATGAGCTCTGCTGTCTCCTGAATATTTTGAGGGGAAAACAAGCTTCTCCCTTTCTGTGAATCTTTCCTGCCCAGATGTTCAGTTCTTTATTGTATTTTATTAATAAGTCCAATGCTTTCTTAGCTGTAGGGCTGCAATGCAGCAAGCAGATGCTCCTGTTAGAGCAAATTCCATGATATTGGAAGCTTAATTATCAAAGGCACAAAGTCAGACTCTCATAATATTTTCCACTTGTTTTAAAGTGGGGGGTGGTGGGGTGGAAAGGCAAAAATTATTCTTTGTTTTTATGGTAAGACTGATGATAGGTTAACAGCTGGGAAAGCAAAGCTGCAACTCCATGACTGAACAAGGAAGATAATGATTGTTCATCCACAGAGATCATTATTTTCTTCTAATACGAGATTGCAGTGTTTCTGTTTGTGGCTGTGAAGCTTTAATTACAGTTCGTAATTATTTATAAATTACAACTCTAGGCCCTTCCTATAGGAATCTCTCTTTATTGCAGAGGGTTGTGGTGGTGGGGGAGAGGACTGACAGGTAGGCTTGAAATACTACACGTGTGATCTCATGGACATTTGAAAGTAAAAGTTGTTGAGTTTATACTTAAAAGGATATTGTAAAACACAAAGCTAAGGTATGGTCTGCGTGGATAGTATGAGAAGAGTTAAATGGGATGTTTGCTTGAGAAAAACAAACCAGCCCAATTTTCCTTCATAAAATACCAATTTTTGAGTTGTTTGGTCAACCTCCCCTCCCTGTTATTGATGAAGGTGCTGTCAGTGTTGTGTTAGTAACACACTTCTTCAGTTCCATGCAGTTACAGGCCTCAGTTTCATTCAGACACTGTACATGAGCAGAGCAAGAATGATTTTAATATAGAACAAAGGTACGTTAAAATATATCTATTATTAAAAAACATTGGTAGGAAATAGGGCACTAGCTTACACTAACACAAAGATGGTGTTCTTAATGAGTTGTCTGGTTTTGCCAGTTAGGTTTATGAATGCTTCATGAATTAAAGCTGAAGTGAGTGAGTTGAGATTCTCTTACATTTGTGCTAAGCAAGAACTTCTCAACTTGGGGAATTTCACAGATTTAACTGGTAACAGCATTGCTTCCCATGCCTTTATGCAGTTTGTTTATGTAAAAAGCTGTCCTTCAAGCACAGGAAAAAAAAACCTCTTTGCTTTTTGTATGTTGAGTAATGAAGGATTGGAGAGAATGAACTGTGTGCTTTTCTGGGACATGAGATTTAGCTGATCACCTCAGGATACTGCTTCCCACATGTGCTTTTCATGGGAATTTTTGTGCATTTTGTGAGTAGTTTTCCAATAGATTTTTTTGAAGAAGGCCAGACTTAAAGCAGAGTATGTATTGTTGGTATTACCTGGAAATAAAGAATCATTGACCCCTAACTTAGCTAAAAATGTTTCTTTGGCATGATTTTACAGTGCTAATAGAGTTGGTTTGGATTTTGGCAGAATCATATACTCTCTTGGGAACAAAATCAAATTAATCAAAGCTCTGCTTTAGCGTTTTCTGTCTGTATTACCAGTAACACTTCTGTTCCCCAAGCATTTTATAGCTCCTTAATCCACAGGTAGAAGTTATATGTACTTTAGTGACTGGATCTGAAGCCCGGAGAGATCATGTAACATGCCCAGAAATATGAAGTCCAATGTAGCAAGTCCAAGAAAAATACAAGAAATGCTAACCCATTATTTTGTTCCTTTTCTCATTTATATGTTGAAAGTTGGAGTAAAATTGTGTTGCTAGTTGTAGCTAAGACTTGCTGAGGCAATTACTTATGCCCCATTGACTGTGGGGCTCAAAAGTATACACATCTAAAATGCAGAAAGAGCACTTTCTTCGGTGTTATCTGGATTATTGAGTAATAAAGCAGAGTTCATTTTCCTTAGTCTGGCATGGGCAAAACCACCATGGACATTGCTTGGATATGGCTTCTGATACATATTAATCTTGTTATCTAGTGTCATTCAGAGGATAACATTCAAGTGGATGGTCTGGAAAGCAGAGCAGTGGGAGACCATGTTGAAGCTATGGTTTGGATCTCTGGATTGTTCCATTAAGTTCAGAGCTCAGCCACAATATAACGATGGAGATGCAATTTAAACATACCAGTTTTGCTAGAAACTGGTCAAAATGGAGACCCCGTCTCAGTGGAGGCAAACAGGATTTTAAAACACTTACTACTTCATGTAGATTGTTGTAGCTTAGTGTGAAAATCAAAACTGGTTTGATCAAAAATGCAATCAGCAAAAAACCTCAGGATTTTTCAGTCATCTAAAATCTGATGCCATTCTATAGGAGAAGTTCTAGGTATTTGTTATAACAAAGATCCCTTCTGGATATAGTCACACATATTTTTAAGTTTTCTGTGGTGCTGGAAGTAAAGTGGATCTGTGCAGTCAGAAATAGTTGCACACCTTTTTCAGGCTAGGAGAGGCATACACACGAGACTGCATTGCACAGACTGCAGCTACATTGCAGAATGCCCATGTCTCCTGTGCTGCTCCAAGTAGTGCTGGGAACACCCTGCAGCTGATGTGCTCAGTGCTGTCAACATTTTCTTCAAATTGAGTTTTTATTGTCTGGATAATGTTCCATTTGCTTTTCTTCACGCAGCATGCAGATGATGTTGGCTCCTGAGACACTGTCAATAAACCAAGTGAAGTTTTGTGGCCTGGCTTGATTCACAGGAAGCTAGAACTAGCTTTGTGTAGCAATGTGCTTAAAATACTAGTGGACTTTCCTCTTGCTTTCCTTGCCCTCCTGAACAGCTGCAGCTCACAGCAGATGGACGTTAATTGCACTGACTGATACAGTGTTCCAGAAAGTTAGGACATTCTTACCAGTGCTTCTTCAAACAAGATGGTGTCAGTTTATGCTAATTCAATTTTATAATTCATGTTTTACTCTTTAGCAGAAGAGGATTCTCTTTGGCCATGGCCCAGGTGCACAGGATGCCATGTCCATCTTGAGACTGGCTGAGCACGCTCACCTCCCAGAGTCGTGCATACACCAAACCCAGGTGCTGTGCAGGGGGTAGTTTTATACTCCAAGGCAGTAGTTTCCTTCTCCATCAGCTTCCTTGCCCCTTGAGTATCTCTTCAGCATCAGTTCATTTCTTCATTACAGTTAGAACTGTTCTCCTCTGCATTTTGTATTTGTCAAACTGAGCACTGTTTTGTGCTTTTTCAATTGTACCAAGTGTGTTGACAGAAATTGGAATAATTTTGGGTAACTCCTATTAACTCATGAATTTTTAGATTCCCATATATGTTTACTTCCGTGGTCCCCTATACTGTGGGAGGACTCTGCCGTTCTGTGTCTGTAAGATGCTTGAGATTTTCACATGAGAGATGCTGTTTTCTACATTTTCCTTCCAGAACAGTCAGAGTGCAGATATTTCTGCCTTCAGAAACATAGTGCAGCTTGGCTAGATCCAGACGAGCCTGATTTTTATGAGCCAAGTAGGTATGTGTGTCTGTATCTTTATTGTGTATAATAGGAGTTTTGGCTGCTCTAATCAATGCAGTGGGTGAAGATGGTATCATCTGTGCACTCTTTCTTTGGTGGATGTGATGCCCTTGCCCAGAAGATAATGTCAGTGGAAAGAGGAAGCCTGCCATTGGATCTTCTGGGGATGATGGGCATGTATGACATAATTTTAATTTGTTCCAGAAGAGAAACACTGCCTGTTTGCTTTTATTATGCAAGAGAAATGCACGGAGATGGCAAATAACCTAAATAAAGAGCTTGGGCAGCTTGTGTTGGCTGATAAAAAGCCAGGAACCTGGGAAATGGAGAGCTTGTAAACAACATACAGTGCGTGTGTCTGTGTGGTGGGTTCTCAGGATGAGGTGAAAGGGAGCCAGAAGAAACATTTTGTTGACGCAGCAATGGGTTTCTGTGGGAGTGGAGAAGGAGAGAAATGTGTCTCATCTTATGCTCGGCTCCACATTGATGATGGTCTGACAGCAGATCAGCAGTGGCCATGTTGTGTTCTTCTAAGGTGTCCCCTCCTTTGGCACAGCGGGGTTAAATGAGTAACTTCCCTATCCTACTGCTGCTTGTCAGGGTGGTTGGGTTCTGCAGCTGTGACTCACAACCACAGTTTTTCCAGTGGTGTGCAGGGTTGCTAAATGCCTTTGGATTGTAGCTGGATGTTGGATACTCAAAGTCTTGAGATGTGCAGAATTCCCATGGTTTCTGTCTACTGCTCATTTCTCAAACAAGTCACAGGAACACCAGTCAAAAACTTGTCATCTTTTTTTTTCAATCTGCCTAGTGTAATTTTTGCTTTACTTACAACCTTTTTGTTATTTTGGCAAATAAAATTCAGAGCTCAGGTTTTTCTTTGGCTGGTCAGGTTCATAGAGCAGCATGATTAATGATTTCTCTTGACAGATTCTGGTAATTATAGTTTTATTAAGTTCCAAAAATAAAAAATGCAATCTTCTTATTTGCACTGCGTAACACAGTTTGTACAATTTCTCCCAATAATTATCTCATCCAAATCCAGTAGCTTGTCATGGAGATCTTAGTAAAGTTTTCCACTGACTGCATTCTGTCAGCAGAGCTATGGTAAAATGTATGGCTCCTTAGTTTGTTTGCAGAGATAGAAAATAGAGGACCCAAATTAATTCTTTCATTTAACGAGATTAATGGAAGGGAGTGTGGCATGTTCATTTGTGTTATCAGTTATTTATAGGATTTCTTCCTATGTGAAAGGGCTTCCCAGGAAAGTGGTCACAGCACCAAGCCTGTCTGAGTTCAAGAAGTGTTTGGACAATGCTCTCGGACACAGGGTGTGACTCTTGGGGATGGTGCTGTGCAGGGCCAGGAGATGGACTCGCTAATTCTTGTTCCAACTCGGCATATTCTGTGATTCTGTGAAATACTACTTTCTATACGGTTATTTACTTCAGCACGAAGTTACCAGAAAGACAAATTTTTTACCATTGCTTCAGTTTGTTGCTTCACGCCAGAAAGAAATAAACAGGAGGAGGAAGAGAAGGAGGAAAAGTGTCTGTACTGAAACAGTCATCCTTTTTCTTTTAAACTGGATCTTGTCTGCAATGTTTTTTTTGCAGTGTGTGCTGGTGTTTGGGATATATTTTGCTTTATAGAACATTTTCTTAACAGGCTAGAAAAAACACTGCTGGGGTTTGGCCATACGCTGTCTTCCCAAGACCTGTTTCCCGCTTCAGCTAATAAAGAAAGTCCACACCTTACCTTGGTTGTCCTCCATTTGCCCCAATTCAGGGAGTGCTGTAACAAAAATGAAATAAGAAGAAGCTTGGACACAATTTCCTGGAAAGATTAAGAGTATCTGAAAATATCTGTAGGAATATAAATGTGTATAACATAACTTAACATACAAACTCATTTTGTATGTCACTGAAATGCACCAAAAGAGTAAAATACAGCAGCTGTTTAAAAAGTCACAACTGACCTATGCAAATATTGAAGACTGAAAGTAAAAACAAATTATATGTATGTATGTGTGTGAGAGAGAAAGATGTGCTTAGATAAACGTATTTGGAACATCTGGTTTTCTGCTTGATTTTTTTATGGTCTCCTGTGAAGGTCCCCTTGAGTTTTTAAAGTGGTCTTTGAGTTATGGAGCACAGTATTTCCCAAGAACCAGGATTCACTTAGCACTGGTGCAACGCTATCTTAGAAGGAAGACAAATTATAGTTAGGAGTAAATAAAATAAATGAGGATCACAGAGTAAAACATGGGCCTTACCACTGAAAAAGATTAGGTATAATTGCTAGATATTAATTTATCTAGTTTAGAATCTCTATGACAAGCAAAACCAAAGCTTGGCAAACATGGTAAATCCAAAAGGAGCTGGAGAGGTGAGCTATATTGCACAAGAGCTTAATATTAAATTGCTTTAGCAAAGTTTAAAAGGTGTGTTGAAAAAGCCAGTTTTATAAAAACAGAATGTTGGAAGTGTTCTTCTAGCCAGAAACTTCTTAAAGATATATCCTTAACGTATGTGAAATATAGGCCTTACTTCAGCAAAGTGTTTAAGCATGTGGCTAGTTCAGTACTTGTCTGGGTTTCAATCAGAAGACTTTTTTTCCTTGGAGATGTGCTTAAATCTCCCGTTGTGCTGGAGTCGTGCTGCCAGCTCAGCCCGCCCAGCTTCTGTCCTCCTTTCATCCATGGAGCAGGTCGGTGCCGGCAGCATCCGAGCGCCCGCTGGGTCTGCCCCTGCCTGCTGCAGGGACCACAGTGAGAGCAGGGCAGGGGAGCTCCAGCTCTCTGCCCTTTTACACTTGTTCACCTGAAAGCAAGAAATCCAAGCATGAGTCCTCCCTTGATTAATTTAGTTTAAAGCACAGCTCACAAGCTGTTCAGGAACTTTCTTAAAAATGTAAATGCGTGGGTTTCATGTACAGATATTCCTGTTAAGAAATGTGTTATGCACCTTAGTGAAATGCTGTCCTTTAGCATCCTAAAGGATGCCAAGGGCTATCACAGGAAATGTTTCCCATGGCCGTAGCCCTTCTGGCAACACATCGAGTGAGTTCTTAATGTCTGTGTGGGAACCAAAGCATGGGGCCAGAGAAGCAGACTTTATATAGTGAAAGGAAATGGAAAAATCCCCCCTCCAAACAAAAAAAACAATTTGCAGCATTTAGACGTCAACCGGTGCTTTTGAGTTTTTCAAGATGTTACAGAAATATCAGTCTTGGAAAAAGCAGTATTTCACTTCTTCTTTCAGAACAAGTTCCTCCAGTCTTGTCCTGGCTGATGATTGCATAATACTTCATGAAATGTAGATATTAATGCAGAATTTAATTATACTCTTTGCTTACTTTTCTCTCTCAGATTCTTTTTTACGGTGACCCTTTTGCATGTTTGGAAAAAGGGAAATGTTTCGAATGTTTAGAAAAGGGAAATAACAGGTTTACTAGCTAAATATACTGTGAGAACATGTAAGTCATGTAAGGTTTTAAATAGTCAAAATGCTTTCTGTTTGCAGTTTATGTGAGGTTCATATGATGGTGTCTTTCCCAGAACCAAATCTGAGAAAAGTGGAGAGGATGAAAACAAATGGGTTTGATTTTTCTGCTAGGTATTCCATCGTGTAAGTGCATAGTAGCCGAAAATCTTTATAGCACAGCTACACATTTATACAACACAGTGGTTTGCTCTGGTTTGCTTCTAAGACTCAACACTGCAGTAGATGAGTGAAAGCAGAAGTGGAAGCAGAGTTCTTGTTGCTATTGGAAAGGAGGCAACAGATGGAGCAAAGAGAAAATCTCTAGTCTTTCTAGTCCACATTTTCTCTTGCCATCTAATCTGTTCCCTCTGGGGTCTCTGCAGGTTGTGAAAAAATTACATCAAAGATCACATTTTATTATAGTTCTATCAGTATTGTTTATTTTCTACTCTCTTTTTCAGATAGGTATTTTCACTGTTTGGGCCCTTGAGCAGGTTGGTTCAGCATTTCTGCACCACACTGGTACGAAAGGATAAACACATGGCTTCACTGGAGTTGGCTGAGCCATACTGAAATGTGTCAGCAGAGGTCCTGACCCTTTCCATGCACGCAAACATGCCAGTCTGTTGGGAAACAAACACCAACCTCCTCCCTTTAAACACAGGCTCAGCTTTAATGGAAAATTTCTGGATAATGTGAAGTACAATAGAAAGGTCATAGCTCTATGTGATGTTTTAAGTGAAATTTTCAGTTTTCCTGATTTGCAATGGTATCATTTGGGCTGCTTTGTCATCTTCACCTGGATGAATTTGTAATCTGAGAAACCTGAAATCGTGCAAATGTGACTAATTAAAGTCTGCCTAATGAAAATGATCATGCAATAGCCCAGGTAGCTGTACCCTAGAAGTGTTTTTTAAGTACTGAACTTGGTTTTGAATTGTGACAAGGCCCAGCAAGCACTGAGCACTGCACAGGCTTGCCCCAACAGCCTGCTCCAGTTCCCTACATCCTGCCAGCCACCTCCGAGTTCTTTATCTGGCACGGGAGAAGAGCACTTGGGCAGTGATAGAAAATTCTCACTTAGGGCATTCAAGAGATACCAGCACCTACTTTTGCATGAGTCCTTAAGGAAGGACTTAAACCTGATGCAGAGCACCATCCTTTAAATGTTAAGGTCTGAATGAACTCTCTAAATGTTGTCCTGTAATGCTGTTAAAATTGCTTCTTTCTATCTGAAGAAGCAGTGGTTCTTCAGGCACAAGGAAAGTGCCTGTGTTGCAGTGTTTCTTCAGGACTATTGGGTTCTTAACTAGTTCAGCAGAGCTGTTAAGGATATTGGAGAATGTGGAGAATAATTATTCTTTTAATAAAATATTAATTTTCAGTAAAGTGAAAATATTTTATTCTTTTAAGAATTAGAAGTTTATTGAATCTAATCCATAGACACCACAATAGGAGAATTTCCCTGGATGCTAAGGTATTATGGCACATCTCTTGAGCATCTCTAAGATGAGAAATAAAAATGTTGGAAATAGAGGCATTAAAATTTTGATTTATAAACCAAAATCAAAAGCTGTAAGGCTAAAAACGTGAATGCAAATATGGACCTGCTCTTATAAATACAGAGAAAACTCAGGCCTCTAGAGAAAAAGCTTGGGAAATGCGTACAGCATCCACCTATAGTCATTATAGAATAATTAGCACAACGTTAAGACCAAAAAGAACTATGTGCTGCTGTGTATGTATATTATACTTGCTCATATACTTGTATATATTTTAGAATAAAATAACCTCATATGAAATGGTTATTAGTTGCATAGAGCACTTCAAAGGGTTGTAAAAGCATCTCAAGGACCTATATAATATTCAGGAATAATGGCTTTTTAAACACTATTCTAAAATTTTTTATGCAGTGTTTTCTGATAAAAGATACTACATATAATTTTTTTTTCTTTCTCCCTTTTAGTTTCCACTTTCTTCTCCATTAGGTTGAGATGTTTGGGTAAGAAATGGGGAAAACATCTTAAATCTGTTCTGTAACCTTATTTGATTTGAATGCAAATTGCTAGATTTGAATACAAGTAACTAATCAGTCATTCCTGTGCCGTGTGTTGAGACAAAAACATGTGTTCTTCAGTAATAATGGTATAACAAAATCAGGGAAAAAAAAGCAATACCATTAAGATTCATCTCTGCTAGCAGCTAGCTTTCATTCACTGTGTTCCAAGGAAAATGACATTCATCAGGTGTCAGGCTCGCTTGGTTTCAGTGGCACGCTTGAGATCCTTTTTGTCCCCCAAGGTGGGTCCCCAATGAAGCCCTCAAGGCCTGGCTGACACCAAGCAGCATGAGAATCTTCTCTGCAGTTTTGGACTATCTGGGATATTCAGGCTTGTGCTTCAGGTGTAAGCTCATCTCTAGATGTTGCAGGTCAGGGTGAAGTGGGGCAGGGGAGCAGCAGTGCGTTATTCCCACCTGCTCCCTGAGCTGGGGCTCGCACTGTTCTCCAAAGCAGCGGCTGCTGGGACTGCCTTACTCGGGTATGGGCTGCTCCAGCAGGTGGACCCTGGGTCCAATCCAGTACTGCAAGCCCTGGATTCATCATCTAAAATCCATTAGTAGATCATAATTGTGCCTTATGTTTTAGCTTTTATATTTTTCAAATTCTGTATTCCTAGTGTGCAACTCTAAGGTGTCTTCTATCCTGTTAGTTGCTGTTCTCTCATGCTAAAATACACATAACAAAGGCCACCCAGACTGTCCTAGGCCCAAAATGTGTAAACCAGCATCTTGAGAAGGGGGACAAGCTGAGGGGAAATTACATCATTAGCTAAAGTTTAATTGGTGAAATCAGGTTGATATGCAAACGGACCAAACTTATAAAAGTGTGAAGAACTCGTGACTCGTCGTCCATCTTGGGTGTAGCCTTTGGCCTGCCCAGGGTGTACCTCTGAAGGCCTTTCAAATAAATATCCACCTTTATTCCCTTACTCCTGTCTAGTCTCTGTTTCTAGGTTGGCCTCTTTAGGCATCAATAAGATATATTTTCAACCTGCCCGTGCCACTGAGCTGGGAGATAGTGAGCCAAGCATCATTACGTGAGGGAACAGGATGGCTGGGGAGAGAGTGGGTTCTCCTCCAAGTCCTCTTTTCTTTCTTCCTTGTTTCCTAAAATAGTCTTCTCCTTAAACATGTGCCTGTCTGCTGTTTGCCTTCAACCCATCAAAGTAATTGAATCCTAGTTTTTAAAAGCTGGACGTGGAACAACTGTAGTTTTCAGTGACCTGCAAAAATCCATGCTATGTAGAAGTTGCAGTATCAAGAAAAATGTAACCACCTTTCTGTTGTGTAGCCTGTGGGTGTTCTTAACCTCACTGAATGTCTGAAGGCATCTGAATTGCATCATCTGTGTTACAATTGAGATTTTTTAAAGATAAGCAACAGCAAGACATACAAAGTTTGATAATCAGCAGGAAGAAATACAAAGGTTTTGACCACAGAAGACTGTAAGAATGGCATATATAGTGCTGGCACTCAGCTCACTCTTTTCCTGCTCCAGAAAAGGAGGGAAGCAGCTATACGAAATGCTAATAATTTCACTATGGTTTTGAATAGACTAGACTTGAGAGCCTTGAGTATTTTTCCTTTTCTCTTTTAACTGCAATTTTGTTATTGTATTGCTGCCCCCATCTCTGCTAAATATGGCTTTTGAAATGTAAATCATATCATGTTCTCAGAGATGCATATGACACCCTCAGCACTGTTCCTCTTTGCACTTCAAAGAGCTGTGTGGTCACACTTTGCATCTCAGCAAAATCGCAAGATTTGCCTTCTGAAGATCTCCTTTAATGTGTACAATCAATCGCTGATAATGTATTTTGGGTTTTTGTTCCCTGGAGTCTGTTAATTTTAGTGTTGCTACAGGTCATCAGGAAACATAATCTCTTCTTTTTTAATTTCTCAGTGAGCGTGCCTGAGGGGAGAGGAACTCAAGAGAGGAGAGACAATTGAACATCACCATTGGCCGAGACCTGAAAAAATGGTGCTGGATGAACACAGGATTAGAACTTAATTGTAAAAGGGAAAGGAAGTCTTGACAGGCAATTTGCTTCATTTTCACGTTCATCATGGCACAAATCCTCTGGCTGGCTGGTTGACGGGACTGTCCAAGACTTCTGCTTAGGTTCAGTGCAGATCCCTTCTGCCTACACATCGAAAGACCTGGGAACAGGTGGGAACTGGATGGTGCCAAATACAGGAATGGAAAGAGAAATGGACTCTGACGAGCTAAGATGGAAGTGACTTGACAGCAACAAGCTCAAGCAGTTGTCTCCAGTAAGGACAGGTTGAGACAGGAATCTCAAGCTTCTCTGGAAGAGCAGTATGCAGGAAGCTGGTTTTCAGGCCACAAATGCTTTCACAGGTAAGGATTTCTGTTCTAGTTCCACTCATAGTCTCGGGACACTTTACTGGAGTTTAGAAAATAAATTGAATAGGTCCTGACTGTCATTAGCATCTTGCAGTACTTTCAGTTTAAATAGTATTTTAAAAGAATTCACTTGAAGACCAGTTCAACACGTGTATTAGCGGTGAGGAACACAGTTATCCATGTTTCAGCCTTCAGAAATGGGTGGCCACGAGCCTTGGGGAAAGTTTATCTCAGCTTTCCTCGTTAAAGTACTCATTAACAGCTTAACCATGAGAGGTGTCTTGGGTAGTATAAAATGTAGGCTGTAAAGTTGCTCTTGAGCTCAACACAGGAGTTTGGTGAGGCTGCAGGATGGACATGGTTCGTATCAGGAGGCTTCTCAGCAACTTATCAGTGTTGAGCCTTATCTCATCTGCCAGAGCACATCTCTGGGCAGAACTTGCCAGGTACCCTCTCTTTGTGCTCCTCCCTGCACCACTGACCTGCTGCAATGCTTGAACTGGAGGGTTTAAATGGTAACTGTTTCACCTCAGTCTGGTGTATTTCTCTGTAGATGGATTGAAAATATTGTAATGAGAAAGAGGATGCCACAGTGGTATGACTTTCTGAGGAAAGCTCCCTCTAGTGTAAAGTCTGCTGGAGTTCATACAGTGTTTTCTCTGTCTGGGATGGTTTCTGATTTGAGAGGCAGGAGGAGGAAAACAGGATGAGCAGATCCTGCTGCTTTGTTTCCATGTCTGCCAGCCAGCTGAGATGCAGCAAGAAATGCAAAGAAAATAAACTGGATATTGCTCTTGTTTTAGTAGGTCTAAATATAAATTATATATATAATATATATATAATTTTATATATATATATATAAAATATATGTTTTTCTAATATAAAATGTTTGCCTTTAGAAGGAATTTTGGCTGCACTGAGGTGTGATTCTGTGTCCAGCTGTCTGCACCAGCACAGCAGTTTGGAGTGGTGGTGCAGCTCTGAACTGTCTCCGTTGCCTTGCATTGCTTTGATTTACAGCACGGTTTCTGTGCGTGTCAGTGAGATGCATCCTGAAGGAGAGGAAACAGGAAGCTCTCCTCCACATGTGCTCCCGTGCTGATGGGAGATGGGAAGTCTGGGACAACCACAGGGCTCTCCTTCCTCTGTCTAGCCAGCAGCACACTCCTAAAGCTCCCCACTGCTGTTCTTGTCCTGTTTGTCTTCACTGCTCTCTGCCAGTCCTCAGCTCTTTCCTAGGAGTTTTTGTCACTTTTTTGCTTTCCACCAAAATTCCTACTGTGAGGATATCTGCTCTCTTCCTTGCCCTGGCTCTCTCCTTTTCTGGAAACCTACTACTTCTAACACTCTTGCAATATTACATTATTTTCTGTCCAGTTTTGCACTCTTCTGCCCCTGTGTCTGCTATCCCTTCACTCCCACAAGTTGGCACTGTGACCAGGGTGCTTGGGCAGGGATGTGTTGGAAAGCTGGCAACCTCATGACTGCTGCTGGATGGAAAAGACCTGGCAAATAGTGCTGTATAATACTCAGAGAGATGGAACTGGGGTCCCTGGAAGCCCAGGACAGCAGTCAGACTGTGGTGGCAACCCAGCAGGTTCAGACCTGTTCTGGAGACTTAATAGCATGAAGGTTGCTTGGTCTCCTGTAAGAAATCCTTATATTCTTTTGGAATTGCCCTTAGGTAACGATGTTAATAAACATATTCAAATCTTGGCAGCTGTACTAAAGAATTATTAAACATTAAGGTGCACCGTACAAGGAGAATTGTTAAGGAAACAGGTTGAATTATATTTTCTTTCTATGAGGAGAAAACTTCCAACTTATATCAAATTGATATCCGTATTTGCTTTGTGGAGATCTTTTTTGTTCCTTGTTAGATTTATATGGTGTACTCAGCAATAACAAACAGTGGGTGGGTATGTATTTCTCAGAGAAATCCACTGGACTGTGTTATGCTAATTTAAGAGTTGCAATAAAAGCATAACGGCAGGTGCATATGGTCACTCCTCTGATCCTTGCTGTAGTGCTCCTTTTGTTTTATTGGAGTGCCAGTTTAGCTGTAGGAGAGAACAATATCTGCTAGCAGCCGAGGTGGCATGGCCACATGAGAAGAGAGCTAATTTGTACAAAAAAGCTTTGAGATCTGAAGCATGTGTGGTGTCAACACTGAACCTAGACATGCTAAGCAATTGCAGCTATTGCAGCAATCAGAGTAATCATTTCAATTGACAGCTGACCAGAATGCTGGCAAAAGAAACCTGGGAGGACAGCGCCTCTGTGTAGCCACCTTCAGATTATTTCCTAAACCTCCTTTCCGCTTTGCTAATTGCTGTGACCTGGAAAGGCTTACAGTTATATTTTGATCCTGTCTGTACGCTCATTTTACTGGCACTGATGCCAAAGACTCCCTTTTTTGCAGATGGCTCTTGTCCCAAGAGATGGGCTCACCCAATCATTTTATCGTGTATTACCAAACAATAGCAAATGTTTAGAATCTTTTCACTTTACTGGCTAAATGATAAATTCAGTAGATCATGTGAGTATAATAGGTTCAGGATTATAGAATGCAGAAAGAGCAGTGGAAGGGAGGTGCTCCTAGGCTTGATTAGGAAAAAGATGGGTGAACCTATGATGGTAAAATGCAATTTGAGTGGTAGCAATCAGGAAAGAATGAGCCTATCATTCTTGAGAAGGTGAGAAGAGAGAACTTGAGAATAAAAGCAATAGAATGCAAGAAAGTAGATTGTACTGAGCTCATAGAACTGACAGGTAATGTTTCTTGGGATACAAACCTGAGAAATTCTGGCAATTTTTAAAGGAAATAACTTTTTCTTTCCCAGTCCTAATAAAGAGTATTAAAAGCCTGAATGAAAGGCATTCCACTAAAGAAGCATGAGAAGAGACAAAATTGTATGATCTGATAATTGAGGACTCATACAGGAGGTGGAAACTCGATATATTACTGGAGATGAGTGTAAAAGAAGATGAGAAAAATGCAAGGGTCAAATCAGGTAGGCCAGTTCACAGAACAAGGTACAAGTAAAAAAGGGCATGGTAACAAAGAATCCTACTACATTCTCAGTAGTAATAAGAGGAAGACCGAGTTTCCGGGTTACTAGTTGAGAGGGAATTGCAAAACTCAGGATCTGATGGTGCAGAGAGCATCGAGAAGTTAATGTAATTTTTTGCATCATTCTTTGCCTAAAGTGCTGATCTGTAATCAAGTGGCAGGAAAAGAACTGCCACCTTGAGAAAGGTAAAAATTCCAACTGGAGCAGGAAAAGAACAGATTATAAACTAATGAGATAGGATAATGGGTGTTTTAGAACAAGCTGGAGTTTATTAAATTATCTCTTCAACATAGGGTGAAATAGCTGGACCAATGTCTGAACAATTAGTGGCTACACTGGAGAACATTTGGAGGACAGTTTAGGTTCATAAAATCTATGAAAAGGCAAATACTGCACCTACATGTAAACTTTTCTGGGTCCTTCCCTGTCCCCTTTGGAGTAGCTAGCTTATCTGAAATTCTTGGGGAAAAAAGTTTGAATCGAATAGTCTACTGAATTTTTTAATAATTAGCCTGTAGATAATAATATGATAAATGAATTTGCATGGGTTTTTTTCCCCAGAAGGTACCTTGTCAGTGGAGCTTAATTTTCCTGTAAGTAGAGAAATAATATATTTTGATTTTTGGAAGTCTTTCACCTTTTCATAAACAAGGTGGCACAATGGGCTACAAGGTGGGTACACAGTTGGCTGGAAAGCTGTTCTCAGAATAATTACTAGTGATTCACAGTCAAACTAGAAGGATCTGTCAAGTGGGATTCTGCCCTGGATTGCCAGAAAATATTCAATATTTTAATTAATGATTTAGATGAGAAAATCTGCATGCAAAATTTCCAGATGACACCAACCAGGGAAAGGATGTAAACCCTCTGAGCACAGGATTAGAATTCAAAATTAATGTTGTATATTGGAGAACTGATCTGAAATAAATATGATGCAGTTCATCAAGGACAAGTTCTAAATTGTGGTTCGACAGGAATAATCAGCTGGGCAAATCAAAATGCAGAATAACTGGTGAGACACCAGGTCTGCAGAAAACAGATGGGCAGTTGCAAGGGTTCAGAAAATGGCTATGAATCAACAATACTATGCCGTGAATATTATGCTAGAATACATGGACAGGAGTCTGCCTGAAAAATAATTTTTCCACTCTACTTGGCATTTGTGTGTCTGGTGTGCTATTACTGCTCTGAGCAGTGGTCAGTGGGCCCATTGGAAGCATCCAGAGAAGAGCAGAATGGATGGACAGAGGTCTAGACAACATGACCCTTGGGAACTGGCAAAAGGGTCTTTTTCAGAATAGAGCAGTAACTCTCAAACTTTCTGAAGATTTTTTTCTTAGGTTCCCAGAAGCAGTGCAGATTTGTGTCAGGGCGTGTCTGATGCACTGAGCTACATGACAAGATGTGGCTGTGATGCAGCAGTGCTTTGGTTGATGGTCAGAAGGACCTCCTTGCTTGCACACAAAGTTCTCCACCTTCTGCCTGGGCCACTCTCAGCGCCATGCCAGTGCTGGGATCATGGTGATGGGGATTCTGGACAGCTGAGGTCTGTTTTTAAAATCAGCCACTTCCTTCACTAGTGTGTGTTTTGAGTGCTAGTTTAGGAGAACAGTGTGATTCTGGAGTCAGCTCTCCATCACTGGGGAGTGTGTGGCACAGGGACATCCAGGATGATCAAAGGATAAGGGGAGCACTATGGGATGGATTAGGAATCAGTGCATGAAGCCTCCTGACCTTGCAAGGTCAGCTTAGGTTCATCAGGATTTTATTAACTCCATCTCAGCACAAGCTCTGTCAGACCTGGGCTGACTCAGAGGTGTTCCTGCCCTGTGACCCTCAGCACTGCTAGAGGGATTATTAGCTCTGGCACTATGGAAACCAGAATAAATAGTAAGAGGTTGCTCTGTGCAGTGGGCCCCTGCCCTTCAGTCTAGCACTGACTTTTCCTGTCATCTCCTGATCCCATTCTGTCATAGCTGCATATCTTCTCCCTCACACCTTTCCCTGTGAAAGTGATGGCACCCTCAAATCTTTCCATAATCCCTCGCAGCCTTATGTCTGAAAGTCATTGTCACTGAAGCTTGACCTTGGGCCATATCCAGAGAGACCAGGTTACTCCCAAGGAGCAACTCCTCAACTTGGCTGCTACTCCCACAGGCCCTGCTTTAGCAGGGAAACAGAATTAATCTGTTAGAAGATCCTCATGCTCATAGAAACACAATTTGGTGGAGCTTCTCCAGTGTCCCCACCCCTGTGCTGTATTTCCTGGCATGCAGGACTTCTGCTGCATTTCTTGTTCTGTGTTTCATGCTGTCCCAACCTCTCTTTGCCTCTTCTCCCATCAGTGCCCACATCCACTCTCTCTTTATTGAGGCTCCTTCACCCCTCCCCATTTGTACATTTGGTTTTACTTCCCTTCCAAATTCCCTACCCTTCTGGTAATCTTCCTGCTTTTCACTGCTTTCCTTCACCTTACTTTGTTTCCAGACCTCTCCCACTTCCAGGCCAACTAACTGCAACCTAATTCCAGGTTGTGTAAGAGCCTCTCCCCCTCTTTTCTAGACCCAACCCTTTGTCTCTTCATCTGCCCTTCTCTGGGGTAAGTACATTTCCCCACTGCACATCTCTTCCTCAGTGGCTTCTGCTGGTTTGTGTGGGACCTGTCTTCACAGGAAGGCAATCTGAGAGGCTGCCATCCAGTTTGACTTCTCTCCCTGCACCTTGTTTTGCTTAACTGCTGGCATTTTGGGTGGAGATGTCTCTGGTACAGAGGTGGTAGTGCCAGAATAGGGAGGCTCCTTGAGGGGATTACAGGGGAGACCAGATAAATTGCTCCAGCAGGTTGCATATGACCTAGTTGGCCATTATGCATTTAGGGAATGGGAGAGTGAGGGAAGATGTGATAACCATTCAAAAATATATGGAAATTTCATGTAAAGAGTAAAGTAATAGAAACTGTATTCCAGTTCTGCTGGGGATAGAGCACGAAGTAAGAGTCAGGCTTACTGTAGTGGAGAGATTGAGGTTAGACATTAGGAAAATATTTGTAATGGTAAGTTAAGGACTGCAGCCGATTGCCTAGGGAGGTTGCAAAGTCTCTGTCACTGAAGGTTTTTAAGAACAAGTTAGACAAATATCTGTCAGGAATGGTTTATGTATAGTTGATTTTGCCCTGGGGCAGGGGAATGGACTTCATGAGAGCACTTCCAGCCTTACTTTTCTGTGATGCTATTATTGCTGGTTCCCTGGATAATAAATGTACATTTTTAAAGTTAGTAACCCACCTGTACCACTCTATCATCTCAGTGTTTAAGTAGATTCTGTTGAGCTCTTGGAATAATTGATAAAAAATAGATTAGGAGTTGTGGGTGTTTAAATTATTAACTCTCCTTTTGCTGGAGTATTACTCTATTGCTTTCCTTATAGCTTGGCCTTCTTTAGACATCTTATTTTTGGGGGGTGTGACATGTTTCTATGTCTGTGCAACTTGTATAGAAATATTTTAATGTTACAGAAATACTGCATCCATTCTTCCGTTTCACAGTATGCAAGTATTTTAAGAAACACTTTTGCCACTCTTAGATAGTAAGCATATTTAAAAGGTAATTTTTAAGAATAACCAAAAATAGGGCAAAGCCAAATCAACTGTCCCCTGAGGTTGTTTTCTTTATTGTGAGCAAAACTGATATGTAACTGGTATATCTGCTGCTGAAGGTAGCCTTCTTCCTCAGAATTATAATTGAGGCTCAATGTAAAATAGAAAAACAGGTTTGAAATATCTTCTATTAAGTCTATAGTGTAATTAATATTGAAAACAGTTGAAAATTCATTTATACATTAATACAGATCTCCCACATTGCTGCTGTCATTATTTGCATGATTTTCAAGTACAGATAAATATTTCATTTAAAAATGCAGCTTGAATATGTAGCAGAGAATTCTCACTCCCCTCTGTTCCAGTTTTGTTTTCACTTGCTTCATGAAACTGATCTGGCCTTACTAAAATCTCTGCAATTTCCTTAAGAATTGCATTCTTATTTTATGAATTTTCAAGGTTACTGTGTCACTCGCAGACAACTCTTACTGTCTCTTAGTTCTTGGGAGAAACAGATTGGTTTTTGCAATGCCCCTTACTCAGCACACAGATAGTAACAGATCACATTCCATTGTATTCCTCAGATATTTTATTTAGGGTAAGCAATTTTTGGAGTACAGACAGTATTCTCAGCAAAAATACATGGAAGAAGATATAACTTTAGTCTCTAAGAGTTTGCCATATAAATATGTTACATTCAGTAGCATTCAGCAGTACTGTTTAAAGTATAGTATTGCATTGTTTGGAAGTCTCCTCTTCAGGGTTAAAAACGTTAATAGAATTACAGAAGAGTGTGAAACTGTGAAAATGGGTTTGAGAGCACTGTTGTCACCTGAGAGTGATAGCTTTTGGTCACAACATAGTTCTTCCATTGTCCTCATGATCAGAACAGGAATGCTTTCTGCTTCAGGTTTTTCTTCAAACCTAGAAGGTTGGCTTTTAAGTTTTGATCCCAAACTTTATGCAGGTGAAATATTGTGTTTTCTTCTTTGTTTCCTTTCACCTCAAGAAAATGGGTAGCTCTCCTCAGAACTTCTGGTTGGAGGACTGTTTAATCTGCAACTGGCCAGGTACTGCCTTTGCTGCTTGAGCTGTGGCAGTCCTTATGGAAATAGAGGGGCATGTCACACAGGCCGAGGATTTCACATTTTAAATGCTTCTCCTTTCAAATTTATATTTAACTGGGGTGCAAGACCTCCTTCCCTGTTTGCTTGTTTCAGTGAAGTAACCCATCCTTTTCCACTTGCTGAGGGGGGCAATTTGGGTGGCAGTCACTACCAGAAGGTGGCCTTGCCATGTGAAGCCACCTGGAGCTCAGTGAATGGCAGTCAAAGAAAGGCAGAAAAGAAGCCAATAAGACTCCAGAGGAAATGCAGTGGTATGGTGCCCTGTGAAGCAACTCGAGGGTCACTGGACTTGGAAAAGGATCCTCTGCAGACCTGGAATTGCAGACTATTGCCTCATATAACACCATTCATATCAAGAAACATCCTTCTCACTCTGATTTGGGAATATTTAAAAAAATATTTTAAATTAAATTTTCATTCATATTTGATTTAATTTAAATTCCACTTAGACATCTTTTAATTTTCATTCTAGGTGTAGTTTTGGGTACATGTGTGTGGGCTGCTTGTTCTTCTGACAATCCAGAGTCAAATGAAAAGCAGTGGATTGGGCACACCAGGGCAAAAGAACGTTCAAATTGAGAGAATTGAGAGAAACATCATGGCCACTGATATTATTAAAATTATTTTATGAAGTTGTTTATTGCTGCAAATGGCAAAATTCTTCCCAAAGTGGGAGGAAATGCTCCAGCATGTTCAGGGAGGATGTTAAGCCTGGATCCTCACCTTTGATAATAATTTTTAGCAGATGATATTCAGCTGTAGCATTGCCATTTGCAAAGCTGACGGTTCTTTGGAAATGCCCATCTGCCATTTCTCATTTCTTAATAGTACATGTCACGGTGCCTTTGCGTGGTACAACTTAATCAGCCAAATGGCCAATTGCAGACTGACTATGACAATAAATTTCACTGTAAATATGCTATATTTCAGTGTTTAGTCAAAATAAAAAGGCTGACTTTTTGAAAGGACAAAATGCATGCATAGTCCCTCAAGTAAAACTCAGAAGATTAAAAGTGATAAAAATTGATAGTTAAATTGGCAGTGTATGCTTTCTGTTAATTCCTTCCAATTAATTAGGTGGGCTGCCTTTTGTTGTTGTTGTTGGTTTGGTTTGGTTTGGTTTTTTTGTTTTAAAGGGAAAAGAGGCAGTCTGGCTGTGCCCATGGCTGGCTGAGGGTATTTTTGCTGCTGAAAAGGCCTTTTACCTTTTGCTGCTGCTGGTCTCCAGCAGTGGGAGCGGGGCTGCCTCCTTTTCTCGGAGCACCAGTGTGAGGCAGGCTGGAAATGCATTTTGTTACAGACTTAAAAGTGCTAAAAGAGGAAGCCTAAACCCCAAATCGGTGCAAAGCTACTGAAGCACTTGACTGTGCCCTTTTGGAAGCTGAAGAGGTGCAATGGCCAATTGGAAGCATAAGTGTTGTTAGAAAAAACTGAATTTATTAATGTGAAAATGATACAGGGTATTCCCATGCACTTGTCTTGAGGTGAGGTGAAGTTTTGGTCTAATGTTTTGCTGTTTGGTTTTTCTGTAATGTCAAACAGGCCCATTTGACTTGATATGCTCTCAATTTTCTTTTACCATGAAATAAATAGTATGGATTAATGTTATGTTTCTTTGCTCTATGCTGTAGTAATGCCTTTACAAATCAGAGGCTGCAGTCTGGGTAAACAGAGAAGTGAAAGTACTTGGCATTACAGGATAAATATGGTGGAAAAGCCTAAAAGTTACTGAGGAGAAGGTAATACCCTATATATAGATGAAATGCTACATTTACTTCTCTGATATTTACAACCTTTTGCTTTTTAGCAAAAGAGGCCAGGAGGCATGGGTGTTAACTTCCTTGCTAGACCTTTAATTGTTGCTGTTTGGTTTGGGTTTTATGGGTGGACAGTGCTTCCTCTGAGCCTTTCTATGAACGCGCGTGTTCCAGTGCCTGTATCGGCTCCATCTCTCATCCTGGGGCTTGGCTTTCTTAACAGAAGCACTTCATTAGGGAGCAACACGGACCCACCCAGGCATGCACCCCACGCTGTGCACCTCCCAGGTTTTCTCCCTGGGGGCTGCCCAACCTCTCCTCCAAACCCTTTCTAGAGGGATATTCACACCCTTTTTAATTTCTACTCAGCCGTCGGCAACAGTGAATAACCAAAATGTTCAGTTTCTAGTAAGATCGTTGCTTGCTAATATGGTGTGGCCTTCAAGCCTTTCCAGCCCCTTACAAACACCCAAAGACACTCTTTTCCCTGTGAGAATACATCTGATATAGCTGTAATAACACTGCTGCTTTCTGAGACCCATCTTTTCCAAGGCTGTTCTTGTCCTGATTTCTCAACCAAGGGGGCTTCAAGCAGGTAGGCTTTGACAGTATCTGGAGCCCAGAGAGCTGGAGTTTGATAGCAAACCAAAATTCCTCTGTATCATATTTGAATCCTTTCCACTGTAATTTATTATGATCATTCCACTATCATTTGCCTATAAAACTTACCCAGCAGTTTGGCCTGCTGGATCCTTAAACTTTGAAAGCCATGAAGATGAATTTCCCAGGGGTTTAAGCAGATGTATCAGTACATGGATGGCAAGCCGGGACACTCTCCCTGTTCTTCACAGCCACAGGTCTGCCTCCATGCTCTCTCATGCCAGGATTAACAATCTGTTAGCAATGGAGAACAGACTGAGCAGGATGTCTTTCATATATTGTGGGGTTTGATTTTTCTTCTTAAAAATTTCTATCCTGTTGTGTTCTTAGCTTTCTCGCTTTCTTCACTGGAAAGTCACTCCCTTCTGATTTAAGGGCAAGAATAGAGGAAGCTTTGTGTGAGGAGTTAACAGAGAAGAGTTCTTATGATGAAAACACCCAAGAAGGATCCTACTCTACAGCCAGCATCTAAGCAGCACCTTCAATCCATGCCTCTGAGGATAGATTTGTCTCTGTTGTTAGTGGGTAAAATAACTTCATTCAATGCCATTTGATGGCTGACAGTGCTGGATGCCTGTGTTGTAGGTGTACATATGCTGAGGTGGTGGTAGGTAGACTCAGGACAAGGTAAAGGCTTCAAAAAAGCCTGGAAGACTGGCTTGTGTATGAATTGTTCCACAATTGTCTGTTTATCCTGGAGGCTCAGACTATACAAACCAGTAATTTATACTGGCTGAAGATGGATTCACAGCCTGGCTGTGCACGCAGTCAGTCCTTGATTTAAACGAAAAAATTAGAATTTGGGCATGAGTCTCCATTTTCCCCCTTTCTGATCTTTATTATTCTTGATTTGTTTATCTCAAAAGAAATACTTTCAGGATAATATCTGCTTCCAGTTGCTCAGAGCGAGAATTTGAAGAGACACATGACCTGCCATGACAATGCAAGAGTAAGTTCAGAAAAGCCTCACTCTTGTTAACTCAGGAAGTAGGTGACATCTGTAAACTGAAGATACTTCTTTTTTTTTTTCTCCTGTAGCAATCATAACCTTTTTGCCCAAACCACTGCTGTTTATATAAATTTTTGGAGAGTTTCTGCATAATAAAAGAAATAGGGATAAGCCCAAACAAGAAAGGCAACAAGTATGGTTCTTGAAGATGTTTTTATTCAATGGCTTCTCTAGTGTATGCATGGAAGAAGTGCCATAGCATTGACTTAGTGGCTTTTGTATAATCTTTCAAGTATGTCACTGCTTTAAAACCATGTTATTCTACTTTTTGATATAAGCAAGATAATGTTCTCTCAGGCATATGACTCCTGCTCGTAGTGATCAGTGTTGCACCAAAGAACCTTCAACTGAGATGAAGACCCTGCTGCACCAAAACAGTGAAGGACAGCTCCTTTTAAAACCCCAGCATCTAAAAATACAATCTAGAAACAGAAAGAAAAAGTATTGCTGTCCAGTGTTTACAGATGGGGAACTGAGGCACAGATGCAGTATTGATGTGGAGTGAGCTGCGAGCTTGGTAGACTTGAAAACTAAAGCTACAGCCTCTGAACTTAAACCTAGTATGAAGGGTGAGGTTATAACCAAAAGTACTAATGTACCTAATGCACTATTTTATCATATTTTCTCTGTTGTATCTTTGTACTTTTTACTTGCTGCCATGAGGAGAAGAACATAAGTCAGTAGGATTTCTTGTGGAAACTGCAGGCTTGCTTTAAGCCAGCAGTGCTGGAAAGAATTCCTCTGAAGAAGAATTACAGCTGCCCATAAAATATGTGACACAAACAACCCTTCTCATCTGCAAGTATTAATTGTGCATTGGAAAGAAGGAGGTGCTGGGATACCAGACTGCTCAAAGGATATGGGGTATTACTTAAAGGCTTGAAAAAAATCTGTCATTGAATTGCCAGCTACAGAGAAGGATTATTGAAATTTATGAGAACAAAATTTAGTGAGATGAATACAAATAAGGCTGTCCACATTAGTGCCACTTCTTTTTCAAAGGTCTTTAAATGTAAAATATAATTTCATTAATGTAATGCAGGAGGGCTCGTTGGTTTGTTGCTTTATACAAGTATGGCTCAGACTTGATGTGGTATCTTAAGACATAATTTGAAGAGCCTCAGGAAGTCCTGGGTTTTATGTGACTTGCTTTATCTGAAGGACAAAAAGGCAAGTTTTGTGGAAAGATCCTATTTCATACTACAACTAGTGGTCTGTCTGGAAGGCAAACAAACAAGATGCCAAATCCCACAAGTATTCAGGCATATGAGCTCTTCAGCTCCAGGAAATGTAAATAAGCATTCAAGATTCTTCAGTTTGCTAAGGGCCATCTTCTGCTACGTAAGCAAAACAGCATTAAAACCAGACCTGGACAACCAACAAGGAGAAAATTTTCATGCAAGTAAAATTGGCTGTTGCCATATTAGCATTTTGCTTTCAATTAGTATTGTGATTGTGAACAAAATTCCCCAGGTGTCCCCATGCATGGCCCTGTGGTTCAGGTCACAAGACAGATTTGTTGTCACCAGAGTAGCCAGTAGCCTCCTGCTAACAGGAGGTTAGAGAAAGTGAAATTGCTTTTTTCCAGCTGTTCAGTACCTGTGACATAATGAAGAGGCAATGGGATGCTGGATACGTTAATGCAAGATAGAAGGAAAGAGAAGTGAGACCTAGGGACAATATCTAAAACTGAGCTGGACTTGTGGCATTGCATCCTGAAAGAAATATGTGCTAAGCCCACCACCTGGATAGAGTGTTCCTGGAGACACAGAAGAACATCAAAGCTTGACTTGTGATGGTTGCAGAGGGTAAAGCTGAAGATAAAATTAGATGTGCGTACAGTGGTTAACATGATTCTTTTAACAGTGATTGCTGTCATTTCAACCACACTGAAGTTCTGCCAACACTGGCTTAGAAAAATACTTGTACAGGGAACAAACTTAAATACTTAAATACTTGTACAGGGAGCAAACTCTGAAAATCTTATCCCTGTTGTGACAGTCTTGAAACAGATTCAACTGGGAAAGAGCTACATTCATTTTTGGGAAGAGTGTCAGAAGTCTAGTGTGCTCATTCTTAGTTTTAATGTTCTTAAATATAGAACCACAGTCGAAAAGTTAGATCCATGTGAGACTGTGTAGACATGACATGATGCCAAGCAATGAGTTCCCAGATATTTATAAATAAACTCTTGGTGCGCTCCCATTTTCCTTTCTCTTGTCTTTGCTATTATCCCACGCACTTGCCCCAGGCTTTCTGTACTTTTTATAGAGATGGTAGTACTAATTCCCTTTTCCTGAATATTATTCTTGAAGAAAATAGATCAATTATGCAGTATAACACTGGTTAGGTTACAGCTAATAGCTATAGCTGTTAACCTCACATACTCGTTTTACTTTTGTGGTAGTAATGAATCATTAAATTGAGTGGGGCAGTAATCCTTGAGATATAAAAATAGAAATAATTTTACAAAGGCATTCCAAAGAGAATTCTTTTATTGATTAATATTATGTAATATTGTCAATATCTGATGACTGTTACGAGGTTTCCAAAGTGCAACTTAAACTTTGAGAGTAATGTACAGAATATCTGCAGACCCTCATGCCTTTATTGTACTTGAATTTTTCAAGATGGTTCTTTGGAAACTAGAAATGAAATAAAGAACAAGGTAGTCTTTGTTTAAACGGTACAAGAGATCTCATTTTAATAACACTTGAACAGTTGTTAAGAACACGGTTTTTCTAAATGCATCTACCAGAAGGGACAAAATTGAATAATATGTCCATTTAGAAAGGAGTATTTCAGGTTTCACAATGTTAAAAAGATTCAAGTATATAGGGGAAGATACATTACTGCTCTGATCCACTGTGGAAATGTATTCTCTCATCACTGTGCAGACGTTCTCAGTGAGAATATTCTTACCTGCCACTGCTATTGCTGTTGATTAAGAATGACTAAATTGTTTAGTGTGAAGTGAGGCAATAACCTTTCCCTTCCCTCCTTACTTTCAGTTTGTTCTGCACCTTGGTTCAAAGTAATACTGTTAGGGTTTTTTTTTTTTTTCTTCTGTCAAGTTTTACAACAGAAGCAGTCTCCACAAGAAGTTATTTGGGTTATAACCCTTCTTACTAGATTTCTGTATTCTGAACATGTAATAATCGGTTACGTTTAGCAGTCTGAGTTTTTATATTAGAAAGAATTATGGAGAATTGAAACTGCATCCTTAAAATAGCAAATAGTTTTATATTAGAACAAGAAATTAAAAGAATAAAAATTGAAGGAACAAAGGCTAAAATAAAGGTGATTGGAAAAGCTATGACAATTGTCATGCTGAAGATAGGACAAAACTTTACATAACAATAGTAATAACAATTGCTTTGTTTCTGTGTGATTTCTCTGGGGAAAAAAGGTGACTGGTTTTTATGTTCTATGATAGTGTAATTGAAATTTGCAGTGATTACTTTTTTCATGGCCCTGTGTCTTCTCCTGACCAACTGTAGTAGGTGTCATGAAGAGTAAATTGCATATGATTTAGAGTTTAGATATTGATATTAGCAGGTGTGTGGCTGCATAGTGTGTCAAATGAGATGTTCATCCCTACATTTATTCTGCTGGACTTTATTGTTAGATATTTGGAGATTCAGTTTCCCCATAATGACTTATGCTGACTTTGGAAGACATTGCAAGACTGATGATCTCATGGGTACTCTTGTTACTGAGAAGAGCTGTTCCATTTGCTGTGAAATATATCATCTGGAGCTATACATCCCTGTATCAGTACTTTCTACAAGGCATAAATTATAGGAGGTGGTAGTTTCTTTTATTAGACCATCTGATTTAGTTGGAGAAAATAGACAATCTGTGTGCGTTGCAACTCCTTCTTCAGGTCTTTGAGAAAGATCCTGAATGACAGGTCTGCATGCTCCAAACATTGCGTGTTTTTTCCACTTGTATCTGTTGATCAATTAAAAGATAACATGTCTCTTTATAAAGCTTACCTCCATTAAACTGCCATGTCTACAGTAAACCACAGCTTATTAATTTCAGCCTTTGCCATTCAGGACACATATCCTTATTTTCTTTGAAGTGCCTGAATTAAAGTTACTTTCAGCCATTTCGCTTTGTTCTCCCTTCACATTTTCTCACTCTGGGTATAGCCAGAAGGGCTGACTCTTCTACCTAAGCTCAAATCGAGTTGCGCTAAAAACCCGATGAAGCAGTTGAGCCTGTGATTTTCTTTTCAGTTTTTTTATGTTGTTCCCATCCCTGAGCCTTCACTACAGACCTTATTGGTAGCCAAAGTATTTATTTTGTGGCCTGTCATATGTGATGCAAGCAATCTATTTGTAGCATGGTTTCATGCTCCTCAGTCAAATCCCCTTGGCTTCAGGGATGGACCATACAGCTTTTCATCCTTGCAAGGGGAATTTTCCTAGAGCAGGTAAGACTTTCCTCTTTGTAGCATTTGCAGTTCTCTGTCAGTTTGAATGTTCCTCCTACTTTCTGATCCCTGGCTCCTCTCAAGCTCTGCCTGCACTTCACTTGTAAATTTGCCACAGGAAGCTTTTTGGGATCAACAGCAGTGCACACAATGGATTCAATACATGGACCACAAGTTTCCTGTGCATGTGCCACATTTCTCACTTCTTGCTGATGATCGTTCCAAAAGAGAAGAGCCTTTGGATAAGACTCACCATCTCCTCTCAGTTTGTGGTCCAGCTGGTAGCTTGGGAGCCTGACTGTGTGGGTTTTTCCCCCTTCCCCATGGAGAGGGAGCAGTGGTCAAACAGGAGGCTCCCCTGGAAGCTGTCACGACTGTCTTGTTCCAGCTTACAGCCAGAGAGATTGCTTCTGCTGGCTTCAGTGGTCCTGCCAAGACCTGCCCAAGCCAACTGTAGTGGTTCCTGTGGACAAGCTATGCCAAGGAGTAAGTGACTGAGAGATCCCTCTAGCAGTGCATGGACTGGTGTGTGAGTGTGGGGGGGGATGTGTGTGTGTTTTGAGTTACAACACATTTTGAAGATGAGCAAAATTTTTATCTTTTTTTAAGACCACTGTTTCTCTTCCTCCAGGAGAGGTGATCACGTGTAAGGAGCCTTATTACAAAATCGGGATTTGTAAGCTTTAGTTAGAAACTTACTGCCATCAGACTGTCTAAAGGGGCTCTGCTTATGCCACCTAACACTTTTCCTTGTGCAGCAGCAAGGTGTGCAAGTATTTGTGAGTCAAATGTGTGTAAAGTGATGAAAACTTAGCACCAGTAGGAGCAGAAATGGGTTGTGGTTCTTGAAATCCTGGGCTTTGACATCATGTGTTACCCTTTAATTTAATTTTATTTTTTTATAAAGAGTACATGGAGAATTTGCATGAGCCATCATGTAAGAGGGTTTTGTTGGTGATAGCTTTTTGCAACTACTTAAGCACATTTGGCATTTAAAATTTTCTCACTACTGCCCCATAAAACTGTAAACTTTTCTAAGAAAGGAAGTTTTAATGCTAAAATAGCTTTTGTTTTTTGTTTCTGTAATAACTTTTTTCTTTTATCATTGAAGCATTAGCCTGAAACCTTGGAAAATTTTCTGAAACTAGAGTTTTACAGCAAGCATATGGTAAATTCCAGATTTCATGAGGAAGGAAGGTGATACCTATGAAAAATCTAGAAATATCAATTATAAGGAAGGTACATCTAAGGTGCTAAGTGCAGATAGAGTGAGGACTTCTAAGAAACTTAAAATTTACCTTTCTGAGTAATTTTACATCTAATAATTTATGACAGTCAAATAATATGCTAATGTCAATTATAGACTTTTCATCAATTTTTAAAATGTTTGCTTTTCACACTGTGTGCAGTGGAGGCAGTTTCTCTATGACATTTGTATATAATATGCATTATTTCTGTCATGGCAAAAAGAACGGCTATGGCAATTCCACAGCTCACAAAATCTTCTGACTTTCCCCTTTTCATTATGTTTGGTACTAATTTGTGTGTGCATGTGATTCCTTAAAAAACCAGTTGTGAATATTTTAAAGATTGAATTAGTTTTAATTCTGGAGGACCAGTGTCTGTTGGCTGTCTGTGGTAAGAAGGAAGGAAAAACACATACCTGAAGCTCACTTTCAGAAGCTAACTGGCATTGCCAGCAAAACTGTGACCTTATCAGTAATATTTTAGACTGAAAACTTGTGTATTATAAGGATGTTTTCTGCATGGCAGGAGAAAGTAGGGAAATTACTGGATGCAAGATGGAGGGGAAACTGACGCAAATAAGGCTGTCTCCTTTTGCCCTGCAGGTAATGTAGCATGCATCAGGACTTTGCTTACTGCACAAGGTGTTCTCCTTCAGTACTAAATCTGCCAGCTCAGTAAATCCAAACATGCTTAATTATCCTGTTCATTTTTCTGGAATAGGAGAACTGGGAAAAGCACCTGGGTCTGCCATGTGCTGCCAGTACATCTGCACAATTAGGACTGCTTCTGCAGAGGAGACTCCTTTCCATCAGCACTGGGCACTGCTTGTTCACTGGAGCTGGGGAGCATCAGTAGGGTGTAGGGCTGCATGCAGTCCCAGAAAAGCATGGTCCCTGTTTTGAGGTGTAGTCCTGTATCCTGTTGAAATTCCTGTTCTGATCCTATTGCGGTCCAATTGAAATTGGGCTCTTGAGAGACAAATTATCATGACTGAGTTTGTGACTGAAGACACAGGGTCAAAGAGAAGTGAACTTGAGCCCTTGACCCATTGGTACTAGTGGATGAACTGGCAATAAAATAAAATGGCTGTTCAGGTTTTAATAGCAGTTAAGAGTTCCTGTTCTCTGTCCATGTGTAGTTCTTCTTAAAATTATCCTTCCCTAACATACTGGGAATGGAATAATACACCAAAGGCTTATTATTGTAGCTAGATTCAGTTGTCCACTAATTGTGCTTTTATTTTTATTCCTCTTCAAAACCTTTCTCAGGTTCAGCAGAAATCTCTGAGCAGTTCTCTCAAACCTTCACACGTTTCTCGTAAATTAGTAATTTAACATTGCAATAATTTTTTATGTTCTGAACTGTCCCAGAGCCATCATGAAATGATGGCTGTCTCAGACAGGCCCGATTTCATGGCCTCCAGGGTGGAGAGGTGACAGGGTCATGGACAATTGACATGGACTGTGACGCACAGTGCTTTAGACAGAGCTCATGGCAGCTTTCCATCCTTAGGATGCCTCATACACCCTGCTAGTATTCTTTTCCTTCATACAGAGATAAAGTGTTTTCACATTTCTGACTACTTTAATTTGAAATATTTAGGGGAGATGTCACTGGGGACAAAGACATCATTGTGTGTCGGTGCAAGAAATTTATAATCATTCTTCCTCATTGAAATCCTGATCTTTGCAGTCTTGTAGTGAAGATCGGCTTTATTACTGACTTCACTGAGAACAGAGATTAGATCCTGGGAAGCAAAAATATGGATTAGTCTTCTAAGAGAATATTGCTCAGGGTTTCTTCTTCAGGTGCTGTATCTGCCTCAGGAAATGAAAAATAAACAAGGTAAAGCTCCACTGACCACTGCAGCAGTGCTAGTTATGTACTGATTTAATTGTTCTCTGTAGATGGCTGAAAAGAGACACTTGAAACTGTGTCTGAACAAAAAAAAAGTGGCTTGTCATGCAAGATGAGACAAAAAACTGTTTTGGTTTACTTTGTCTTTAGAGATAAGTGTTTGGATTAAATGGAAGTGAGTAAGAGCACTAAATCTCATCTGATAGCTGTCTGGGTGGCCCAATTGAAACACAGTTTCCATTGAGAAAATCTGTGCAGATAACAGACAGGTATTAGTAGTTTATGAGATTGAAAAAAACTAATGGAACTAGAAAATTATTAAAATTATTAATCAATAGAGATTCTCCTTTACACTGAGACACAGGGTAATGTTACTCAGTTTGCCTCAACACCTTCCTTCTTACAGCCAACATGAGTTTTATGTGTCCACATCATTTCATAGCAGCAGTACTGGCATCATCATCATTGTCATTATTATTATTATTGTTATTATTATTATTACAGCTCTAGGTGTGCTGGGAAGATCCAAATAGCTTGTCCAGTGTCATATAGACTGTGGGAAAACTACAGCTAAGAAAAGAATTGTATTTTTTTGTTTCAAGGTCTTACAAAACCTTCTGTGACTTTCCTGAAAAAAAAAAATTTCTAGAACTATTGCTTAAGACAGCATAATAGTTTTTCCCCCTGGATCTTTTGGTACACAACGTTATGCATTCCTTTCCTGCTGCTCCACGTTGTGTTCTTTACAGGACTTGAGCCTTGCATACTTTGCAAATGTAATAGTGCAGTACTGCAGGCAGCTCCCTTGTACAGCAGCCAGCAAATCTCTTTTCTCCTGAATATTATATGAAAATAATTCAGGCCAGTCTTCTTGTTTGGCCTGCTGGTTTTGTATGCAGACATCAAGTATTAAAATGGGAGCTGGAAAATTGTAGTGCAGTCTGGCAGGACTATTCCATGTGTTTTTGGATTGTGCTTTTGCAACCTGCATTGCTTAATCACATCATACGTTATATAATATATTGTTAATACACGGATTCAAAACCAGATGATACTGTGTTTAAAATAAAAAATGTGTTTCCTATTGACTTGTGGAAATTTCCGTATAAAACAAGCCAATGCTTTTTTATGATGTTTCTGCATTGAGATTTTGAACTCTACGTTGTCCTTGTGTTTAAGAAGCATGAAACAATTCACAGGCTGAGTATTTTGGATCAATACATCTTAGGCCAGATTTTGTTTCAAACCTTGGCCTACAATGCCTATGGTTTGCATTTGCTGTTAGATATATTCGTGTGAAAGTACATGTCTCTTTATGTAATGGTGCAAGAATCAAAGGTGAACTTTGTAAGGAAAGAATATGGAAAGACTGGATTTTTTTGTTCTTTGATTTTATTTCTTTGCAAGGTACTTGCCTCTATGTTGTAAAAAAAAGAAATTATTTTATAAGAAAAGAACACCGGTAAGATCCTTTTTAAAACCAGGTTATTCTTTCCTTGTTTTGCTGTTGATATGTGGCTTGAGAGAGAAAAAATATTTAGAAGACACTTGGAGAAATCTTTATGCAAAAGACAAGATGTAGGCTGCTGATTGCTAGGCATGTGATATAAATAAGCTTTAAGTGAAATAAATATGTGAAGCGCCATTAAAGTTGAAGATATTATCTAGAGAGTTTTAAAGTGATTTAAGGAGTAGTCCTCTCTCATCTCTCGGTACTTGTAATATGAGAGAATGAAATACTTAATATTCTAAAAAAATAAGAAGGGGCAAAACATTCCTCTGGTTTTTTTTTTAGTCTTCCTTTTCCATGTTCTATATCTCTCTCTCTCTATAATCACAGTATCTTTCCACAATCTTAATATATATAGGTCACCTTTAGTGTCAAAAAAAATAGTGAGCAAGTTATTTAAAATACATGTTTAGTGGTTGAATTCAGTGAAGCGAGTTATCATTAAAATACATGGGATTAGCCCCCAAAATGTCAAAATGAGACAGGCCTGCTAAACGTCAGCATATTAATAGAAAGATGCCTAGCCTTCCATATCTACTGCCCATTTCTTTGATGCTTACAGTTTTAATGCTAGCTTTGTAGTCAGGCTAAGTATATGAATTCCTTCCATCACTGATGTCATCAAATAAAAACAATTTTTACCCAATTTTTGTCTGATGGAATTACACTTCTAAAAAGCTGTAGGCTGGTGACTCTCTGAAGGACCCTAATGTTCTATTTGGAAATCTAAAATAGAGTGAATTCTTTTCTTCAGCTATTCCTTTGTGAGTGTCTCTCAAACACATGGCATTTAGAATATTTGCCCTAACTTAGTTATTTAAGTTTTGCAAAGAACAGCACCCTACAGCTGTATTCCCGAGAAATTGCCATGGAAATCAGAAATAGCATCCTGAGGAATAACATTGAGGAACAGTGTTCCTCAAAGCACACTGCATCCATCTCAGCTAACAGCAGCTCTGCCAGAATTTTGCCTTTCAAGAAGAGTAATCAGGTACTCTGCTGTGTGACATCATGTGAATGTTGATGTTTTAGCCACAAGAGAATCTAATTTTTCTTTTATTAATGGTCTGCTTAGTACGTGCTTGCAGAATAAGATTTTCTCATTCTGTATTTTAAGCTTTGACAAAAATAAAACCGAGTGTGTGAGGTCGTATTTGGAACTCTAGAAAGCGTGTTTAAACCCAAACCGTATCCTCTCAAATGTGCTACCATTTCAGCTATGAGTTTAACAGCAGCAATATGTTCTGGAGACTGTACGTTATTACTGTTACACATGCATATCTGTTACAAACACGCTCATCTTTTTTAAATGGTTAATCCCATTTTGAAGGCTTTGATGACTGCACACCGTATACCAATAAGTATTAAAGTGCGTGTTTGCTATTTAAAATAGGTAAGCTTCACAAAATCCCCTTACACATAGGTCATTTAAGGAAATTTTTTTTACATTTTTTATAACCCTGATCCATTAGGAAGGGGACTTCCTACCCTTTCAAATGACCTTTTATCAGGATGTGCTGTCCTGCCATCACTGCTTCTATCTTTTAGGTAGTAGAGCACATTTAAATAATTTACTGCAACCTCAAAGACATTTACTGCATGAAGTATAAAAAGATGTATTTCAGTTATTATTTCCCCACCTTTGTTAGTTACAACTTCTCTAGGTAGTTTGTTCCTAATCCACTGTAACACAAAGTACAAAGGATTTGTTTAAGATGTTGCTGAAGTACTTTAGGTGAATGCTTTTTGTTTAATATTGCATAGGACAGATGATGTTTGCACACTGAAAGCCACATCTCAGCTCAGACCTTACAAACAACAGATTAAATGCACAAACATTAGAATGTACTAATATGTTCACAGTGTTCATTTAATTGTAGCCTTTGTTATGTCTCAGTAAGTAGCTGAGAACTGGACTAAGAAAAAATCAGGGAGTCCTACATTACACTGCTGTAGAATTTCACCCACCTTTGAATTTCATTTCCAAAAATTTGTGTGCTAGATTGTTCCTTGCCTAGTATTGGTAGCTGTTGGACTTCTTTTTTCTTTCTTGAGGATGATTCTTTTTGTATTCATCTATCTGAACACAATGCCTACAAATTATAAAATATTCTTAATCTGCATCCTGGATTTTAGACTGGTCTCTTCTCTGGAGAAGTATTTTCTGTATGTTGGTGTAACATTCAGTAGTAGGACATGTTGTGTTTTAGAGAAATACATCCTAGTGACAAGGAAAATTAATCCATTTAGATGGTGTTTCTTAGTGTCTCAATAATTTTTTAAGCATAAGGACCCTAAATTAGAGGGTTATTGGGAAGCTCTAACAAATACTTTGTTCCTTTGTTTTTGCTTGAAAATGAGCAGCGTGGTGTATTAACTGGATTTTTGCTTTACTATGAGCTTCCTATTTGAAGTATTCTGAGGAGGGCCCAGTGCTATGACACTGCCCTCTGTTCAATTATCTTGATTTATAAAAACACAGAAAATTATTGCCATGTTTGAACAGATTATTAATAATGAGCTGGTACAATATTACAAACCACCTTGCCTAAAACACAATTAGTTGCTCTTGAGTTTCCAATGCTCTGGCTGTTCATTCTCTTTCATGGCTGGTAGGATTTTGGCAGGTTTTCGGTGTTCAACACATCATTTGTACAATTTTTAACGTCCTTTAACTTGTCATCGGTACACTGATAGCTTGAGCTGTAACCAGAGATTTATCCTAGTCCCCTGTCTTGTCCCCACCCAGAAAATTCTGTGGGGCTTCTGACAGATATACAGTGACAGGTTTAAATTAGATGTCTGAAATGGTTATTGCTATTGGCTGCCTACACTGCCTCTCTGACAGACATTGCTGTTGCAAGGCTGGCATGACTGATCTGCATGTCAACCACAGCAGTTTCCAGTCCAGCATATTAAGATAAACCACAGACAGAAATCATGTCCAGAACAGCCGTAGGCATGGGGTGATGTGTCAGGGTTTTGGGGTGTGGTTTGTAGATCAAGAGCTACTTGGATCTCAAATGAGAACCAGATTTTGTCAGAAAAGCATCTTCAACCATCAGTGGTACCCCAAGCCCAGGTCATCTGGATGTGTGCCTGGCAGGTGGGCACTGCTCAGGTGTGTTGGTACAGTGCACACCAGGTGGCCACTAGATGATCTCCTTTTGCAAAACTGTGTTTAGGAAGGGACAAGCATGGTTAACTTCTCAAAGCCAGCTCTACCAGGAGGGTGCCAGGCTGTGTGGCTTCACCCAAGCCAGATGTGTAGATGTTACCTGTGAAGACAAGCCCTTGCTGTCACACCTGGACACCCAGGCACCATCAATCCTCCCTTGGTGCCCCACTCTAGTCTTTTCCTCCTCACCATGCCAACACTTAGCTTGGGGTCAGGTGGTCCCTCTGGTTCAAGCAGACGTGTCAAAAACCTCCTTAGTTTCTCTGTCTCTTTCCAGAGAAGCGGCTGCACGTGGATGTGAACCACAGCTGATGTTGGAGGAAGGCTGTGCCATGCCCCAGCCAGCTGTCACTGGGCAGCAGTGCCAGCCAAAAGCCCTCCCTTACGGGGACACGGTGCTCCAGCTTGTTTCTGCTTTTGTTGTTTCTCACATGCAATGTAGTCGTGGCCTGAACTTGTGGACTAGGGGCTCTGTTTATATTCAAGATTTGCACTGTGTTAGGCTTGTGCCTACTTATTAGATACTTTTTCACTTAAACACTCAGTGTATCTGCAAAGTAGAGTGCGGATTGGGGAAGGGAAGTAATTTGCTTTGGTTTTCTCTACCATAAAGTTTCCCAAGATAATGCATGGTGCAAGGATAGACTCAGCACCATCCAGCATCATGTTAATAATATGTTCACATTCACAGCCCGAAATGCACTGTCCTAAACACACTGTCAATTTTAAAATGATACTGTTGCAACAACAGAAAGATCTAAGTGGTAGAGATTTCTTTGGGATGCCTGTATCAGTGTTTTCTGCACAGTCTGCTTTGTAAGCACTTTGGCCATGGAAATAATTAAATAATCTTGGTTAAATACCTGCTACATGGTCAAATATGTTGCTGATGCTTAAACAAAATCACATAATTGTAGTTTGATATAATCTTTATTGAAACTATGCTGCTCAGCTTGCTAAATGAGGCATTCTCCATGCATAAAACACTGGCTCTGTGTTCACATTTCTTCTTTGTGTCTGTCTGTCTCAGGCACTTGATGTTGGGAGCAATTGTGGACAGAAGAGGAGCACCTGGTGGTTGTAGTAATGGCTGTATTTGGCAGTACCTGGAAGTGAAATGGAAATCTTGTGTGAAAGTGGGGGGGAGCAGAGCTCATCTCCTTCCCCCACTGCAGTTAATCTGCCTCTTCCCCTGCTGTCCCAGTATGGCTTGGGCTGCTGCTCTGCCAGTGGTATTGCTGGAGCCTCACAGTCTCTGCGCCTTTTAGTTATTTGGAAGGGCTGCCAGAGACTCCCCTGATGCAGACAATGGGAAAATAACTGCTTTTT
>VWZT01004606.1:633387-662787 GCA_013397055.1 Pachycephala philippinensis | reverse complement strand
TTTTTTTTTTTTTTAAACAGTTTGTATTTCCATAAAAGCAGAAGAGAATTTCTTAGGACATAGAAGAGGCACTTCTGTAGGCTGGGGGTGTTCTTCCAGCTCAGCATCACAGACCTGCTGCATGCAGCAAACATGGGAGGGATTCTCCAAGGTGTCTGTAGTGGAAAATATTAGGCAAACCAAATGACTACCAGCTCCACTATATGGAAATGCATATATGTGGGAGTTTTTATACATTTTCAGTGCAACACATACCTGAGAGGAAGTGTTTGTGGAAACTGGTAGAAAGGAAGAATTGAAAAAAAAGGTAAAAAGGAATTATTTTGTTTGTTTAAAAGGCTTAGCCAAAAACCCCAGTCTTCTGGGAAAGATGCTAAGGTGAATAGAATGTGTGACTCATTTTTTAGATAGAGGTGAATAAGGAGGGAAGAGTTTAGTAACAATTGATACAAGACAGTACTAGTTTGTAAAAATCTTTGCCTATGCTGTATGGTGCAAACCACTGAGAGCAATCTGTTTTCCTGTAATCTAGGTATTATTTATTAATATTTTTTATGTGAACGCTGAAGCACAGTGAACTGAGTTGGACACTTCTTAGATAATTGGACTTCAGATGAAATCGCTTTTAAAGGACAAAATCTGACAGTGACAAGGTATTTACTGCAAGAACATGCAAATCTTTGCAGGTGTGGATCAGAGAACATGATCCAGATGATAACAGACTTTTCATTACTCACATTAGTGTGCATTGCACAATTCAAGTACCATTGAGAAATGAAACAAAAATGCTGTTGTCCATTGAAATCTGGAACTCACATTACAGTGGAAGCTCCATAACTGTCCTGAATCCTGACACATAGTAAATACATTAATTTCTCTTGTCTTTTCTGCACACTGTGCTCAGGAAGATGTATTAAAAAAAAAGAAGTACTGTCATCAGTGTTAGGTTGACATCAGAACAGCCACCTGAAACACAGTATACTCTTACCTGCATTATACATTGCTTTTATGAAAAATCCAGTTCTTGGATCTATTCTCAGACCCTTCCTTCCTTTGGTACCATTACACCACTTCAGATGAGAATGGTGTTTGCTCTGTACTTCAGTACCTCCTAGGAGAGCTAACTTAAAACAGTTCCTGCCCTACAGGGGTCACAGTCTTAATCTGACCTAATTTAACACCAGAAAACATAAAGACAGTACTTTTCCCCACCAATCAACCCATATTCCCCAGTCCCAGACAATCCTTGGGTATTGCAGTAACTGTTGGGTCCTCATCTGGGCCTGTTTTTAGGACTGCAGTCAAAACTTAGCAAGGCATCTGTGAAGGGACGTGGTTTAGTCTGTATTTCTCTGGATTCAAAGGTTATGAAGTTGCCTGCTAAAATGGTCTTGTCTTGAGCTGTTTGTTAAGCAAACAATATTCCAAAGAAAAAACAAGAAGCTGCTACGGTAATGTGATTTTTTTATTTTATATTCCTCTACATATGCAGTACTCCACAAACCTGGTAAGTGGCACTGCTTGTGATTATTAAAGATTTCTTAAGATGAACACCAACTAAGATAATTTTAAAATATTTACCATAATTCAAGAATTCTTTGAATTATGATTAAGGAGAATGAGATGTTAAGAAAATCTCATTTGCACATACCCTTCTTACCTGCACTTGCCCGTGATAATGACATTTTGCTTGACAAAAATTATAAGGTACATGCTTAATGTATCTTTAATCGTCTCCTCATGTAATTTCTCAACTGAAAATGAGAGTGTCATTAGTTGAGTCACCAGTGCTCCTTCCCCCCTTTCCCATACTTGACTTGGAAAACTTTGCTAGTAGGTATAGAAATGTACAGCCAGCAGAGGCTCCTGTGGGGTCTGTCAGGGCAGACATGCGGCCTTCCCGTGGCTCCTGGAAACCCACCCCTCCTCACAGGACGTTTCTTCCCATAAGATGGAGTGAGTGCCTGCCATGGTGCTGTGTCCTTCTCTCTGTGGGCTCTGAACCAAGTGCCTCGTGGGTCAGAGTCAAGGCTGTGCCTCGGCTGAGTTGTTGGCACTGACACAAGTCCCTGTGCCAGGGAACGCCAGGCACACGCTGCTGGAAGGATGTTTCTGCAGAAGCTTTGTGGCTGGAGAGGGTGTCAGGGTGCTTTAGTGGGGGTGTAAAGGATCTTCACGTGAACGAGGAGAAGGAGACACAGTTCTTGACTTTTGTTGAGAAGTCCTGGCATTCCAGTTCTCTGTGGGCATAAGCAGGCAGAACATTGCCAGGCCAAGAAAAGCAAGTGGGTAGAAGGGCAGAAAATGGAAACCTGTATTTACACTGCCTCACTGTTTTATGGGAAGGTAAGTGATAAATAGAACAAATCATTTATGAAGGTGGCAATAGAAGAGGCTTTCCTTTATTGGCCTTCCTCTATGCTGGCAAAACTGGGAATTTAGGTGAGCCTGACAGTCTTTGAGATCACCTTGGAGAGGCTTGTCCATTAGTGATGAGTGCTGTAATCGGAACTGTTGTCTCATACCTGAGGGGGCATGCTCAGGGTTGCTGCTGGTCCCCAATATGAAGCTGAGGAGACTTGCCGTGTGGGCAGGATGGTGGCTCAGTGACAGCGAGTCTCCTGAATTTAGTTCCCAGTGTTGAGGAAAACTTTTGTTAATGCCCCAATGGCCCTCGGGAAGAGATTTTTCTCTTTCTTTTCACACCAGAGAAATATATATGGTGAAGAAAGATCACAGGCAAAAACTAACCTCATGACCAATCTCAAAATAAAGGAGCTTTTTCGGTTGCCCCCACTATGTCTGGGGTAATTTCATTCAGGCTGTTAATTAAGGTAGGCTTGGTGAAATGTCCTAATGCCCCGAACTGGTGAACTGAGCAGCGGATTTTGCTACCTGTGTGCAAGAATATTGTGTTTGCTTCCTTCAGTTACTGACATAAATAGTAACTCGTTAAAGGGCATAGCTCCAGGCTTTGCCTTAAGAAGTAGATGAAAAGATAATTGCTGGATAAGCAAGCGAGCATAGGGCACTGTAAGAGCAAATGAGACTGGTTGCGAACCAGTAACAATCTTCTTTCAATCAGCCTGGTTTTAAGGCTGTAATCTCCCCTGGGCAGAGAAGGTCTCTGTCTCCACGTTGTGTGGCTCCGAGAGCAGCCTCGCTTCTTGGTCCTGCATGAGGCTGTGGGCACAGAGGACAGGCCTCTGACTGTGGCTTACAGCTCTGCTTCTTACCCTGCATAAGCTGATCCGCTTTCAGTTTTGTTGGTATTCTGCTTGGCATTCTTTTCGTGAAGTGCTTTTTTGTTTTGTAGGGACCTATTTATCCCTCCCTTCCCTGCACCAGTGGAGGTTTATTAGATCGCATGGCAGCCTGCCATCTTCCTTATTAACCAAGCTTTTTCCCAAATAAACATGCTCCTTGTGTGCATGTCTCCTATTTATGATTTACTTCCCATTATAAAGCTACAATCTACAATATTAAAAATAATACACAGACAGATGTTTATGAGAGGCTGAACAGGGTTTTATTGTACTGACTCTGGTATTTGTGGTTTATATTTCTTTAATCTCTAGTGAAGTGTGGTTCCTCCCACCCTCCCCAATTTACTGCTTCTGCCTCTTATTATCCTTATAACAGGTGATGATGCCCTTTAAACACATTTTCTCTCAGGCTCTTACATTCTACAATATGAGCAGGAGTATGAAGAAGTATGATGACATACTTAAAATGGCGTCTTTATGTAAGAAATTAGAAATTAGGCCTTTATTCTGGAGGTCTAGATCCACCCACCCGGAGGCAAAGAGATTCCTACCTTCCACTTATATGACTTCAGTAGGGTATTTGATCACCCTCTGCTGGCTGAGCTGCCTGGGCAGCTGCCAGTCTGGTGGATTTTGGGAGAGTGCCTTTCCACTCTGGTTAAGTCCCAGACATCACTTGGGATTTCATTTTGTGCGTTTGAACCGCATTACTACAGTTTAGTCACAACAGTTTGAAATCACTGGCTGCATACATGGGTTTTATTTTTTATTCGAATGGATGGAAGAGAATTCTGCCCCTGGGTCAGATAATCATCTCAGACCCGTTAAATAAGTAGCTGTGACATGCATCATAACAGTGGTCTAAACCACCATATTTTTTCAATATGACACTTCGTTGCTTTTTTTCCTTGGCCCGTGGTTGGGCTTACATTAGAAAAACAAACAGCACTTAGCTATAATTAAAAATGCCCTACGGTAAGTGGGATGACAAAACAATGGGAATGCTGTTCATATGGATGAAGTCAAGTGTAAATGAAGTCTAAAAGAATTAAGTTGAATGCAAGGATAAAATTATCTTGTTGGCTAGGCACAGAAAGTATAAAATAAGCCTACCCAATACATCAGATCTTGCATTTAACGGCAAAAAATCTGATTGGGGTGGGTTTTTTGTATCATGAGGCAAATCCATCTTTTGCTGTAGCAACACAAACAAAACCTTCAATTAACTATTTGAGACTATTTGAAATGCAGTTTTATAGTAATTGATAGAGAGTTTTACGCATACAAGCATCTAGCTTGAACATGTGTGTAATATACTTATTTGTACTACTTGCGTTCAGTTTCTAAAAATAGGAAACATTCATAACAGTATTCTTAGTATTCCTTTTTTTTAAAGATAGTCAAGTTCTACCTGGAAGTATGTTTATTAAAATTTTATGTTGAAGAACCACTGTATAAAGATAGTTTTTAAAATTATGCTTCAGACATAATTATGAACATAACAAAACATAATTATAAGAAGGGTTCATATTTTTCAACCTCCAGTAACTGTCATCTTGCTTCAGGTTTAGCTCTAGTGAGAGCCTTGCTGACCAACCGACTGATGTTTCACTAATTGCCACTTGAAAATGAAAAGGGAAACTGTCTAGCTTTGAAACATTATTCATGAAAGAAGGATCATGCTGGCTTGTTTTCAGAACAGGATCTTTCCCCCCTGTCTTGTCTAGACAGGCCAAGTACAAGACTTTGTACTGAAAAGGGCTCTCTGGTGTGTCATTAGGCGTATTGCTCTAGTCTGGACTGGTCTGGATTCCCTGGCCCCTGTGTTTTGAGGTCACTCCTTGTATTTTGGTACAGACCTCTGCAGGTTTATTTCAGTTTGACAATACTCTAATATTTGCTTTCTCCTGCCTCCGTCAACCTGGCTTTGATCCATCTTGCTTTACAAGGAAGGGTTCTTTTCTAGTTTGAGTAAAAACACACACTGTTTAAATGCACTCACTAAGCAAACCAATTAAGTACTGACTTTTTGTTCACAAGATGCAAGTACCAGACCCTAAGTATATTTTATGTTCAGAAGTATCTGTACTTTCATTGCATAATCTGTTTAATTAATTTATTCTGTTCCTACAATCCATTTTTCCTTTGAGTATTTCCCTCAGACTTCAACAGAATGTGATTATATGGACTAAGTTTTGCAATTTTGTGTCCTCCATTAGATATTACATTTTGTTAGATTTAGACATTACTTTTGCACATGCATGTGCGAGAAAAAGAGGAAGCCTCAGTGCTATGCAGGCACTGCTCAGTATTAACCAAAACATTGGTGTGACATCAACACTGTCCTACAACACTGTTCAACACTGGCTATTTGGATCACAAATCCCAGTAGCCACCATAGAGTCTGTTGTGAAAAAAGTTAACTCCATCCCAGCCAGGCCCAGTAGAGCATGACTGCTTTCTTGGCAAATAGATTTGGTGGGAGATCAGAAGGCAACGTGATTTTTGACAACACGTCCAATTTTCAAATCAACACAGAATTGCTGTGGTATTTTGAGCAACATTCCAGTTAATGTGGGCACATCAAAAAGGGGAGAAGAGGCCTGATGACTTTTTTTTTGGTGCACCTTCACAATGGCAATTTTCACGTGTGTAAGGGAATGAGGAAGTAGCCATAATATTTTATAAGAAAAGTTGATTGAGTCTGCTTTTTGATTCCAAATTTCAGTGTGGTCTGTTACTTATGACAAAAAACCCCTCCATCTTAAATCACAGATTCTTTCTTCTGGCTAGTCCTCTTATGATAATATTAGTTAAACCCCAGAACATTAAGACTTTAATACAGCTACAAAAAGTTTAATGCTGTGTCTAGTCTTTTATCTGAAGACCGTATAATCTGGTGGCAGACACCTAGAGTTCTTAGCGTTAACTGCTTTTGACCTGACATCTTGCTTGAGCATTTTATATCAGTCATGGGGGAAGCATGGAAAGCATTACATTAGGACTCAACACAAAGGCACAGGAAAGCAGTAAATGGTTAGCCAATGTAGCATACCACGTATTCTAACTGGAAGCAATATGGTGATTGATTCTTTCTAATAGAAGCATTATGTTCTTTACCACTCTAATTTAACCCTGTGTTATGTTCTTCATTTAAGATACCTGGAAAATTTGAATCCTGTCAAGGCGACTTTTCTAACCTTCCAAGACACTTCCAGTTTCTTCATGAAATTGCAGAAATGAGTCGTAAAGCATTGTAATTATCAGATTGCAATATTGAGCCCCCTTTCCAAAAGTAATTGTTAATGACCTTTTCAATTCCATGGGTTTCAAAGGCTTACTTCATTTGGTTATGATTTTTTTATAGTCTGTACTCAAAAAACCTCTAAGCCCTTCAATGCCTCTTCAGTTCTTTGTTGTAGCAGAGAAGGACAGGGTGACAAACAGAAGAAAATAATTTGTTTGTACAGTATTTTATTCTACAATTTTAATAGGTCAGGGACTGCAGGGTTGGACTGAAAAAGCTTAAATTTTAGAAACATATTTAGGCAAATATTAATTTTATAAGTGCACTTTCACCAAGTGAAATAGATCAGGGTTTTTTCCCCATAGGAAATGCTTGTTTTCCTTGCATTTCATACCTTTTGTCTGTATTCCTAAGTAACATTTTATATGTTACACATATTGATGCATACAATTTTTTGTTGCAGCAGGTTCTTGCTGGTACATGTACCAAAATATCATTAATACTCTTGAAAAGTGTTTGGAGTGAAGTCTGCAAATTGCTTTATCTATAAAGCAAATGAAAAATGAAAATTAATTTTCTCCCTTTCTCAATTTCTTTTTCCTCTCCTTTGCTATTACCACGCTTGCACTGCACAACAGACACATGTGAGTAAGAGTCACACCTCGGTAACTCATTTAGGGACTTTTTAGAATTGGAGGTCCTGTTGTCTCAGTTCAGAGTAAGTTAAGATTAAAGAAAGCCTTTTGCTGATACTGTTGAAGATGAACAAATTCTGTCTCTTTGCTGGGAAGGACCAGAAATCATCTCTCAGAAGCAGAATCAGCCAACCCATACTGCAGCCTTAGGGAAGCCCAGGGTTCAGGGAATGGCACTCCTTTAATAAACTACTTGTGAGTGTTTCTAATTCTGTCTGCTTTGCCTCTGCTTGTGAATGACAATCACCAGAATTTGTCAACATGCTGGTAGTGTAATCATTAAATTTTAATTTGTCTAGATATAATGTGTTCTCTGTTCTATATGTGTAGTGTATTTAACTTTGGAACAAGCCTGGTGAGAAAGCTTTTTATAATTGTGTGTATATTTTTGTGAACACTTCATAATTACATCTCCAGTACTTGCTAGAAAGTATACTTGGTCTCATAGGCATTGTTCTCATGACAGAATCATATTTAGGGGAAACTGTTCTCTTTTTTTTTGGTAAAAACAAAATGTAAGAACTACAGCATGCCTGCATTTAGCATTCAGACACCTTATAAGCGTTTTAGAAGTTTACTAACTTTTAAAGAACATTAGCATGTGGGATTTTGATGTGCAGACACCAAGTGCTTGATTGTAATTAGGTGGGAGACTGGCAAATTGGCTTTGGGAAGGTAGTTAAGGAATAATTGTCTGTGTCTGGACAGGATTGTTCCTGGTTACAAACTATACTGTTGCCTTACAGTTGATGCAAGACTTTTTTAAATGTAGGACAATTATTATATTTATTAATAGTGTTGTCTTGCCCCAAATATGCAAGGTGCCACACAAACATGTGTGAGAACACGGTCTTTGTCCAAAGTGATCTATAATCAACATGAACTGCAAAAAATATTGCTTATTATTAAAAAAGGATAATTTTCCCAAGTGGCAAATATGGTTTACTAGTGGTTTGATTCTGGTGATCAGGAATGTGTCACAAATATATTTATACATGCAATGCTATAAAGACAATGTAGTTTGTTTTGGTGTTGAAATGCCAAAGACCCATCCACCATTGCAGCATCTACTTGAAAAATCTTGTCATTTTAGCACTGAAGAAGGGTAGGCATCAATTTTCTCACAAACTTTTGTTTTGGTTTCTTTTTTGCCTTTCAGAGTGCAAATTCACCTGCGCCAGTGGTAAATGCTTGTATCTTGGTTCACTGATTTGTAACCAACAGAATGACTGTGGGGATAACAGTGATGAAGAGAACTGCCTGCTTGTAACGGAGCATCCACCTCCAGGCATCTTTAGCTGTGAGTATTGGCTCCTTGCGTGCATCCATGTATGTATGTATGTCAAATATGTCTGTTTACCTCAGAAATCAGTCTTTTTGGAAACTTGGTCTGCAGACTGATATCAAGGGAGTATGAGACAGAGAAAGTAAATACTGTTTTTCTCTGAACTGGCAGGGATTTGTGACACACTTTGCCCAGGATTCTAAACATGGACATTTGTAGTTATTCAAAGGGAGTTTGTGCTACGGACATTGGGGTTACAATCATATTGATCATATGTGGCCTCTGAGAAAGCGTAATTAAATATTTGTTTTCCAATGTTCTACAAAATATTCTATGCTCTGTTTGTCATAAGAGTCTTTATATGCTATTAAGACTATCAAGAAAATTATAATCTTTCTGTTCATCATTCCTATTAGTTTTACTGGTGCTGAGATCAGCATCATTTGGTAGGTTACTGACCTTTGTAGGTATATATTTAAAATAGCTTTAGTTGCTATTCTTTGGTGCATAAATATTGCATACACAGTGCCAGAGTTTATCACTAGAATTGCTTTCTTAGTGCTTTGCCCTCAGTGATGTACACTGAAATCAAACTTTGCTTTTGCTTTTGTTTGTTCTGCAATAACTTATTTTTAAATCACAATTCAGCTTTCTGGATGGGGGATAAATTTTCCAATGAGGTTGCTGAGGTACAGGTACAATAGAAGTCATGTTACGTTTCTTCTGCTTTCCAAATGGTTTGGTTCTGCCCATACTGACATCCCTCAGTATTCTATTTCACTTCTGGTTGTGACTATGTCTTGGGAATATCTGTTTTGTTATGATGTTATTAGTAATAGCAACTATGAGCAGCATGTAGCTGTGATTTTTGTAATTAATGGATGGGGCTATAAGCAGGACAGAGGATGAAGTCAGGTGTTGGTTTTACACCTGTCCTCTTCCACCCTCTAACCTCTAAGTGAACGTGTTCCTAAACGTTATACTCTAAATCGTTTAAATCTTGTACTTTGTGTTACTTTGGTACCTCTGCAGTGATTTCAGTGGCTTTGAAATAATAATGATCTATATATTCTTTTAGGCTATTTCATTTTATTTTTGTTTTAATTTGTTTGGTTTTGAGTAGAACTCTCTTCTGAGTCTGAGAACAAGACATAGGCTTTGGTGATGGGTCCAAATCAATTTGGTGATGGGTCCAAATCAAAAGGTCACATTTGACTATAACCTTGGCCTTAGAAAAAAAAGATCAAAGCCAGACAGAACAATAATACAACCATAAACTGTATTTCAATTATATTTTATCATGTTCTGGCCATTAAACAGACTATTACATGGTAGAAATCAGTGCCAGTTGGTAATAGGAAACAACATTATTATGGACATGTCAGTTAGTTGTGTTGGCTTATTCCAGCTTTGAAAAAATGTTTTTAGAATACTTGCTGAAGTGAGGTCCCCAGGCCTTGGAGGGATGACACGTTGAATTAAGAAATGTGTGCTTGCTTTTGCTCAATGATTTTAATGGGGATCCCTACCAGAGTACACCAGACTGTATGCTCTTGAAATGTCCCAGCTGAGCAGGCTTCCTTTCAACACAGAAATACATACATTCATTGCCCTCTAATTAGTAACAAGACAGTAATACAGCTCAATAAGAAGATAATGAGCATTTAAAAAAAAAAAAATCACTTGAATCTTAAACCAGGTATTTCTTTCTGGTCAGTGTTGCATATCAGCTGTGTTCTTGCATCTTCTTGCTTGTGTGCAGTTGTTGAATGGGAAGGAAAGTGTTGAAAGGAGCCACTTACTGGTTTGTGCTGGTCTACATCCAGCAGGGTGTCCTGTTTCTCCCTGGGACTGCCCTTGTCTTTACCTACAGCACATTGTCACTACAACAGTATGCCTTCCCCTCTGCTGTTTGTTCAAAGAATCCCTTTCTCATGCTGTATTCAAATCTTCTATCCTTCTGAGATGGAAAAAATGTTCATTTCATTTCAGAGTTATACACAGACTGCCCCCAAACAATGTCTAAATAAATAAATTTTCATATGAAAGTTCTACTTGAGTTTATTTAAGCAGTATGTGCCATGATAGTGGTAGTCCATATTTCCCACCTGCTGAAGCATTTCTCATTTGTGTTCTTGCCAGCAGCCAAATCCAGAATGTCTTGTTGGAGCTTCTTGTTCAGTTTAGTTAAGTTGCATGGGCAATGGCATAGAAAGATATTTTTTTTGTGGGTGACCTGGTGCCTGGATCTCATGATTGTAGGAGATGCTATCTTCCTGTGTTAGAGGAGTTCACATCTCCCTGATCTGGTGTTCCTCTCTCCTTGCCATTCTTATATGGCTTCAGTGTGCTGTTAATTCAGTCTTTTAAATCACAGAATGGTTGGGGTTGGAAGGGACCGTGAAGATCATCTAGTTCCAACCTCCCTGCTGTGGGCAGGGACACCTTCCACTGGAAGAGGTTGCTTCAAAGTCCCATCCAACCTGGCCTTGAACACTCCTATGGATGGGGCACCCACAATTTCTCTGGGCAACCTTTTCCAGTGTCTTACCACCCTCACAGTAAAGGATTTCTTCCTACTACCTAATCTAAACCTCTTCTCTTTCAGGCCATTCCCCCTTGTCCTATCACTACACGCCCTTGTAAAAATGTTGCTCCTGAACTCAGCGTCTCAGGTGTGCAAAGGAAAACAAAATGTGTATCTCTGCAGCCCTTTGGTTGTATTAATTTCCCTTTGCTGACTTGTAGGTAGGGCTGCCTTATGCTGCTGTGTGGGCAATGCACTCTGTATAGCACAGAGGAATAGGAGGGCAGCTGGGGAAATCCAAGGTGTGTTAGAGTCTGATTTTAGATGACACAAGCCGCAGTCTAGCAAATTGATCAAAATGCATGCTAAGGTGTTTAAACTGAACATGTTAAGGTAACAGCTTGTTTGGTTTACACTGGGATGCAGCTTGGTGATGTATGTTGAAGCACACCTCCCCTCCTTGGTGAGGACACCCCAATGCTACTGCATCTCTCCCTGCAGGTCGCCTTGTGCATAGCCCATGTCAGCTTTCAGTAGGGCTACTTGTTTTTGTTTTCATCAGCTGTAAAGACTTATTGATTGAGATAATGGAGATGACTGTTCTTTTAAGACTACTTGGAGGTCAAGGGTGTATTTAACAGCACAAAGCCATGACAGGAAAAATGAGGCAAAGAGTAGGATTTTAAACATTGCAGGCTTGGCCTTGGCAGCAGCTTGCAACTCCATGTGACCTGGAGAATTTGGACTCCAAAGAACTGAAACAATGTGCCTGCCTCTAGAAGGACACAGTTCATTTGTTTGAGCATTTCCCTTTGTTTCACAACAAGCGATCGGCCTGCCTTGTCCTGCTAAAAGTAAATTAGATTTTGAAATGGGAAGTGTAGTCTGTTGTCTGCAGACTGTAGCGTCCAAGTCATGTCTTATTGAGAAGGGTTGCAGTGGTGGAGATTTTCGGTTTTTAATTGTTTGGTGGCAAACAGTACAGGTAGTTGTCTTTGCTGTGATCTGTATGTGTTTGTGGGCATATCAAACACAAATATTGACATGCCTGAGAATTTATAGAAGAATAAAATAAGTGAGAACAAATCCTTCTTGTCATGTGCAAATTATGTCTACATCAAATTTCAAGCTGTCAGCATTGATGGAGGTGATGTGTCATGGCTGTTTTGGCATAGAAGAGTTTGCTGTAGGAGTTCATTTTCCTCTGCAAGGTAAAAAAACCCAAACAAATCAAATATATAGCTCTCCCTTTCACCACCCCCACCTACTGCTGTCAGCTCTGAGCTTTGTAGGGATCTGCAGGGGGTTCGAGAATGATTCTGTTTTAAAAACAAAAAGCTCAATCAAAGGAAAATATTTTGTTTAAAGAGACCTTTGGCATCCCCCTCTGACTGTGACACCGAATTTGTGCAGATAAAAACAACCGCTTAGATTTACATTTTGATTGTGCTTCTGCTTTCATGTGTGCTGGGCTGTCCCACTTCAGGTGAAATTTATCCATTTCTTTAAATATTTAGCAGTCTAGCGTTGATGTTAATGAAAGTCTGGCACTGCTATTTTGAGCATTGCAACAATGATAGTAATTTTCAGTGTCAGATTACTGCTTCTCGGAGGAAAAGGGAGATGGGAGGAGGGAAGAGCAGAAAAAAAAAAAAATTGTTTCGGCTCTAATAGAGTTTGTCATCAGCCTGGCTGTGCCAGACAGATGGATCATGAATACTGTCTAGACGCTCTCTGCCTGAGTGGAGCTGTGGTCTCTAAGGACAAGCAGTGAGACGCCGGCTTAAGTGACTGGGGAAAGTCAGGACGTGCTCCCCTCTCAGCAGATAGCGATCCGGGCTGATCCTGCCCGCCGGTGCAGGGAGCCGGTCAATACCGAGCTCGGCTGAAACTTGGCTATTACGGGGCTTTGGTGGGGAAAGGAGAGGGATGCTGTAACGACAGTATTGATTTCAGCTGCATCTGCCCAGGGACTGCGGGGTGATTTAGCCGGGAGTATAGATCTCGGCAGGGGGTGGATTGGGAGAGTCATCATCTGGCCATAAAGCACATGCTTTAAAAAACCACGCGGTCACCTGTATTTATCAGTTTCTTTAGTCACAGTATATGCTGGAAAATGCTTACTTACTGGCTTATGTTTTCTTCATTTGGCCACTTGTTCATAAGGATTCATCTGTTTCCCTACCCGGGGCTCCCTGGCTGTTAAGCTGAGGTTACGTGAGGCTGCCTTTGGAAAGGAGAAGCTGTGGTAACCAGGTGAGACCCATAGCCTAGGGCACATCTTGTGCTATTTAGTGATCTCTCATGCTGTTGCTTGTCCCTTCTCTGTCACTAAGCACAATTAATGGTAAGGAAGTTTCTAATGTAGATGGAGCGATAAATATTTTTTTGACCAGTGGAGTTTTAACAAAAACTCAATTTGATACATATGCTAACTTATTTAAAAAGCAGGAGGTTCTCTGGGGTTCAGATTACAGAATAAACCATAGTACTCTGGATTTTAGTTCTGTGTGTATGTAACTAAACACTAGAAAGCTATTTTTATTTAGAAAATCCAATTGGTTTTCAGCCTATAGTGCAGTCGTTTCTTGAAGTGCTATAATCAGGTTCTGTGCTTTATTTTGAAATAATTTCATATTTGCATATTTTTAAAGCACATTATGGAATGTTAGCAATTAACATGACCTTGAAAATTTGTAAAAAGAAATAAAACATGAAAGTGACTTTTGTATATTTTTTTCTTAAAATTTTGTATGTATTTTTAAAAATACCTTGTTCCCTGGCTTTTAATAAATGAAATAAAATCCTGGTCCCATGAATGCTGTAACAAAACTGCAGTAGAATTCAGTAATGCTAGAGTTTACCTATTCTTCCTCTGGAGCCTTACACTATGAGTGACTCGGACAAGCCAGACACACACACACATGTATGTGGCCAATAACAACCATTAAATGTGTTGGTACAAAATTAAGTATTTGCATCTGCTTACAAACAGGGCTGAACTCAGCTCCTGGTAAGGAATTTCCATTTCACAAAGTTTCCAGCTGAACATTAATCATATACTTACGGTTAATGAGAAAAGAAAGAAAAACTCACAATACTGTGCAGATGAAAATGTGGGAATCTCAGTAGCTCTGAAATGCTATTTTATTAATTCTCAAAGTATGTAAGTCAGTTGTATAACATGAAAAAACATTCTTTACATCTGTTTGTGTTTCCTCTTCATACACATTTCATTCATCTTTCCTTCAATTCCTGTTAACTTTTAGGAAACTTCATCCAATACTAAATGTTATCGCTCACTACGATTATGTTGGGTAATCCTTGTGCTTTCTCCTGTTCCCTTCTTTGGCTACTGATTTCTTACAGATGCAAAAGGGAATTTTAAGTGCTCAAAGTGTACTGTGTAATAAAATCTTCATTCAAAGACTAATTTTTATGTATCTTAGAAAATGATCAAGCTTCAGGTTGGAAATCTCAGAGCACTACTGCCAGGCACGATGGGACTTTGTATCTTACAGCTATACTTGGCCCTTCAATACACCAGAACTCCTCCTGGACCACTCTGAGGGAAATGACTTCCCACAGACTCTGAGGGCACCTTTTTTACACACTGGTTCTCCACCAGAAGTGCACGGTAGCATGAACAGTTCATCAACGCGGGCATAAAACTCGAGTATGAAAACCACAGTGCGGTCTCATACCACAGGCACAATCCTCCCCCTGGACTGAGGAAGAGAATAAACTGTGAGACAATTATTTTCAGATGTTATTTCACATACACCTAGTAGGTGCTGGAACACGACATCAGAAATCATATACAGTATAACTGAGCAACTTTTGTTACTTTTATTTTCAGCCCACATTAGTAAGTATTGCCCAGTGCTGCCCTTCCTCGCTACGTTTTCATTTGCAGGGGTCACACTGTACTGTGCACTAGGACACAGTCTAGCTAAATCTCTAAGTTTTAGATGCAGTTCTGAAATCCTGCTGTGTGAATTTTACAGCCACAGCTTTCCCCATCATTCATTCAATTCACGTTGGTTATTGCTGGTAAATACTCATTAGGAGGAGCACTGCATTGGTACTGTGTTTGCACTTGGCTGCTATAAGCCTGGAGCAGCCATTGGGAACTATTTCTTCTGTACAGCATTGGAAGCTGTTGAGGTGCTTAGGCAGTATGAAGATAACTTATATTTTCTTATAGTTTAAAGTGTTTTGTAAGGGTTTAGTAAAAAATAATGTTTAAAAAAAATCCTCACAAGAAAGGGACATAAAGTCAGACTAGATCACCTTCCTTCTCTAAGAATGCTGCAGACTGTGATGTTTGCTTTTCATTCTGCAGATGTGTAACTGACCATTTATCTCCAGAAACTCTTCGTCTCCCTGATGAAATGAACCACTTTAATTTTTCTTAAGCAGGGTCATCTTCTACTTCTGCTTTTAAATAACAGCTGAGATGAAGGGGAATTGGGAGTTTGCTTTCAAGTTCTGGTATGAATACATGTACACTGAAATTTTTCTGTCTGAAGTTTCTGTGTAGATTAACATACAGCATCATGCTCATGCTCAAAGAGATCCATGCTTTTCAGTGATCTCTGCAGTGGTCTGTATTGTGAGTGAAATGATGTTTTTCCATATCATGCAGTTTTTAACCAAAGCATGTTGCTTTGGTCATTAGACTCAGACTGCAAAGCCTGAGAAACCCTTATGCTCTCCACAGTTTTGCAAGTGCTTGAAACTGGCACAAGCCACTGTTGCCTCTTGTGATTGCTCCTTCACTTGTTCCTGTGAAAGTGCTTGTGCAGGCACACAGGAGCTGGGTTGGAGGCTGGTCTGGTTCTGATGAACTCTTAGAAACTTCCACTTTGTTTTGGCCGGTGTCATGCCCTTGATTCTGTTCTCAGCTGAGCTGTGCAAACTCTTGTGCCTGCACAAAAGCAGAGGGACGTACAAGTGGCTCTGTTCAGTGGTGGCGTATCCTTGACTGGTTTAAGGTTTCTGCACCTTAGTCCCTGCCTCTCTAAAAGTCCATGCTAATAGACCTTTCCCCTAATACAAAAGAGTTTGGGAATTAAGAACTAACAGTTGCTTTCCCACTTTTCCCTAGTTCTGAAAATCTCATTATTTGTCACTTTTTGTAATAGAAAAATGAAACAGAAGAGTGAAACATCAGAATGGGCCTCTCGGGGCCGTCCATGGGCTTGGGTTCCTTTGGTCTGAACCCAGGCTAGTACAATGTAACATAGCAATTTGATAACCAAGTCCAGTTTGGCTTAAGTCATGGGGCTTTATTGGAATAATATCAGCTAGTTGAATTACTACATAGGAACAGCTCTCCTGGGTCAGATCAAAGGCCCAGCTAGCTCAGGATCAAATCTAGCACTAGCCAGTTGCAGATGCTAAGTAAAAGCAAATTAGATAAGCAGTTCTGCTTTTCCCAGTAAACCTCATTCCTTGGAGGAATGCTACACTGCTTTGCATGAAGAGCATGGGGTTTATGTCCTCTGGAGAGAATTTAGCATTTAGAAAGGGCAGGAATAGGGGTAAAGAGAAAACACCTCATTTCAGAAGTGTGAGAATGAGCGAAGATCCACCAGCCCGTCACTAACCAGTAGATGTGTGGGCACCATTGGCTCTTCTATATGCAGCACATACTTTTCATGTTAAGGCATTCTGAATGTAGGACACGAGCTAGAAGGTGCTGAATTCGTGTCAGCTGGAAAGACTATTTGCCTGGGTCTTTTCACTTATTTTGTGAGGAACAGGGATTTTTAATTTCTCTAAGTTTACTCGTTTTTTTTTCTGAGTGGTGTTGTGGGTTTTTTAGTCAGGATTTGTGGACTGTGTGACAGCTTTATATTTAATGGTGAACCAAGTTCACCTTGCAGGCTCAAATTTGTCTTGGCTGTTTAAGAAAACAAATGCACTCACAAAGCCTACTGCACGTAGAAAACACAGTTGTCACCTGTGACTGTGTAGCACACAGGCATCAGATATTGTGGGAGTACGTGTGTATCTTAGAGCAGACTTGTGCTTATTTTTGTTTTATATACATGCATGTTGTATGCAAACCTAAGGAGTGAATACAGACTGCTTAGAGTTAAGAAAAATACCAGCAACATAGAAATATCTATACTCAGCCTCTATGAAAACACAAATTGGTATTTCTATCTTTGTTTAAAAACAACTGTTCCTTTAATTACAGGTTAAGGCTTAAAATCAAGACTAAAACAGAATTTCACATTCTATTTAGACCATAAATGAGACAGTGGAACCAATTCTTTATTCTGAGTTACTGTTAGGAGCTAACAGAAAACAGATCAGGACAGTAAGTTGTTACATCAATTGAATTTTGTGTGTGTTAGATGACTTTTCTAACTTAACAATACAGTCCAAGGGGCTAGAGATGTATCGAACACAACATTGTCCAGCCATACATGATAAGATCACAGGTCTACTTATCTTTCCAGCAGTATTGCTACACGGATAGCTTCTTCCTTCCTTCTCAGTTTTCTCCTTCATTCCTTCTGTTAGTATCACTGTGTGATAGTTTCATGGAAGCAAGACACATGAAGGATCTGGGGGGTAGAGATAATAGTGACGCACTGCGTGAATACTGAGTCTGACACCTAGAAGCACCTTGATAGAAATAGAAAGCTGTGATCACAGTATTAAAATATGCTAACAAGCTGAAGGAGCTAATGGGCTTAATTTTTACAGTGCAGATGTTCACCCAGCACTTGTGCTGAATGCAGTAACAAATGTGTGGGGGCTGATGGTGATGTTATTGTGTTCTTGGCAGCACGGTCCTCCAAAACAATCTTCCTTTCTTTGATATTTTACTAAGAGTTAGAATGTTCTTTTCTGTGATCTAAGATAAAAAATATATAAACAAATTGGTATGACTAAGGCTCGTTGGGCTAGGGCCATCTTTATTCAAATAGGGGGTTCTGTAAGAATTGGTGCACCCCTCTGTGTGGTGATGGAGATTGGTGTTTCAGTTCTTGGATAGTTCATGCTCCACATCTCCTACTAAATTTCAGATAGTTGTATTGTTGGTTTCAAAACTGAGCTCATCTGGACAGCAAATAAACTGTTTGCTTTGAGAATCTGTAGAACTATGGTCTGATTAAAAAGCTCAACTCCCTGTCTTTTCCAGAGAAGAGTCAATAGTCTCCTGGAGAACAGTCACAATGGCCTGTATTCCACGCCAGTGCCTCAGCCTCACCACCCACCTCATGGCATTTCACATGGTCACACTCTTCCTTTGTGTTCAGTGCTTTGCAGCTAATGCCAAGAATCATACTGCTATCTTGTGGTACCTTTCAGCTCTTTCAATAGGAAATGATCTTGACTTAGTTCTGGATATTCCTGAAGAAATTACCTTTTGTACCAGTCAAAGATTTGCTAAACGTTGATGGTGATCATTATGTTGCAAACCTCTCCTTTTTTTTGACTCTCCTAACAAAGGTACTGGGTTGTTTGTTTTAATTACCATCAGGAAAGGTGCACGTGGCTTTTGTTTGTAATAAGCTGCAGCTCTCACTGTGAATACCTGTCACTTTTGATAGGCTGTTACAATGTGGGTGATTAGTGAATTGGCCCTGAGCGTTTGGGGCTGGTGCTGCTCCTCCAGCATATACATTTGCTGCTCTGTAGAACACAGGTTTCAAACCATGTCCCCTTTTGACAAGCATCTTAGATAATGTGCAAGGAAAACAAATTTCACTGATGTTACAACACTAAAGGAAGGACTGAAATGATATGAGGAATGGAAGACTTGTCAATTAGTGAATAGGTCTTGCCACCAGTTCCAAGTTTCCTTGATACCTCTGCCTATGCAACCTGATGAAATAATTCTTTGTTTTCTTTCTTAATTTCCTTATTTTAAAAATGGAGATAATGATGTTCATCTACTTTGCAGACGTAATAAAAGAAGATGAAATTTTTGTGTGGTTGAAAAACATGAAAAGGGATGTTAAGCTGTAATAATCTCAGGAAATGGGTATTATGTACTGGAAAAAAGTGCAGTTATAAGCTGACAGAGACAATTAAAAAAATTGGAAGTATGTGCTTTGTGTTGTACATTAACATTAACACGTACCATGCAATATTAATACATGTATATTTAATTTTTCACTTGTACGTCAGCAAGGAAACTGATATGCTAGATAGTTTCTAAGTAGGTACATAAAAAGTGGGTACATAATTTGCATTAAATGTGAGTAGAGACAAAAGAAGAGGAGAGAGTTTCATCAGTCAACTGTAATTTCACAATTGAAGCAGAATGTCCTAAAACGCGGTGAAGGTAATGCAATGTAATGATGATTGGCGGTGTGTTAGTGAAGTTTGAAAGAGAACTTTGGAAGGATTTAATCAAATGAGGTCAGCAGTTAACAGAATGATGGATGAAATTCAATCTTGATTAATGCAAGTAATTCATACTGGAGGGCAAAGTATTAATACATTTTATTAGGTTCTAATTAATTGTGTAATTTAAGGAAAAGGACCACTAAAAAGCATCACTATGAAAGGCTGAATGAAGACCTCTTTAGAGAATATAGTTGTGGTCAGATAAAGTATTTTGAGTCAATAAAAATAGGATGTGAAATGTTATGATGCTGCTACATAAATCAACATGTAACCTTTATTTAGAATGCTGTGTTGCTGGAGCACAGAAACATACTGTCTGTGTAGAAAACAGAAAAAATGAGGAAAGAAGCTGTGAACAGACATCTTTTTATAGAGCCCAAAAAGTCTGGAATCATTTGCTTTGGAGTCTAGGTAAAGGGTGGGGAAATAAAAAGGAACAGAGAACTATGGGTGTGGAACAGAGGTGGCTCAGGCACTTAGGCTGTGTGGTAAGATTAGAAGATCACTCAGTACAATTCAAAGCTGATACAAAAGAAATTTTTTCACCCTTTCTGTCTTTAGGCTGTATACCTCTTTACCATGCAATGCTTTTGAGGCCAGGATTTAGCAATACTTAAAGAAAGGAAGCCTCTCAACACTGAGTCCACTTGTGTGTAATCTGTCCAGAGGGTAGTAGTTAAGAAATGTATAAGTTTCAGGCATTCACTTACTTTCTAGCTACAAGATCATGTTGAGAGCTTGGCAGGACATTTTCTCATTCTTCTGGAGAACTGAACATCCTTATCCAGGAAGACTGCATGTGGGTTCCTAAGTGTGGCATGAAACTGAAGCCCATAGCGAGTGGCTTGTAATACTGCTCATGGCAGCTATGATCAAAGTCTTTAGGTGCAGTTTCCCTGACTTAAGTAATTGCTGATATTGCATGCAACAACCCTCTGTCATATCTTACAAAGCAGAAATCTGGACTGTCTTGTGTGTCTGTCTTTCATAGAAGGTGGTTAACTACTGAGGCTTGCTCAACAAGTGAAAACTGCGGTATCTGTGCCAGCCTGTGCTGGATTCCCTATTGCACACCATGCTGTAGCCCTGGGAGGGGTGCTGAGCACATCTCCAGCACAGGAGAGCATGCTGATGGGAAGAGTTTACTAGGAATTGCAAAGGAAGCTGGTTTAAGCAAGCAAGGATTAGAATTAAATGTGTTGCAATATGGATTGGTATTTGATTCTTTGAAGTTTCCTACAGACCCTCTGTTCACTCAACTCTTATAGCTAACAAAATAGACCTTCAGAAACATCTACTCCTTAAACTTGATGTACTGAACTCCATATGTAAATGCCCAACACTAGTGGACAGCACTTGTAGATCTTCTCTTCTTGTAGGAGGTGATAACAGTTTCTTTGCCTATTGCAACACGAGCTCTCCATTAATTAGGACCTTCAGAGATAAATGTGTGTAGGCTGTGAACATGCAGAGTGATGCAGAGAGGTGGGAAACAGATGTGTGGTCATATATGCACCAGCCAGCTATTACTCAGATACCATCCGCCTGCTAATTAGTGCCTGGAATGTTGAATAAAGTTGGTGTTTATGCTATTGCTTGAGTGCAGTCCTGCATCTGGTTTTCACACTTGTCTCAATTGCTACACAGTACCATAAGGAACTGCTTCAATTAAAATTGTTTTGAAAGTGATGTATCTAGAACTTCCTTGTTGCAACAGATTAATTTCTTGGTGTAGATTGCTGTAAGTATAGGGCCATCAGCTTTCTGTACTCTTGAAGGGCCAGCATTTGGGTTAACACTGGAGAGGAAATCTGACTCATCCATTTTGCTTCCTGTCATACTAATGAACCCAGTGTGTGCCATCTCAACTTTAAACTACCCCCTTGGTGATTCTCACCGTACCTCTTTTAGTGACAAGTCAGCAAAGAGAAGCCAATTTCTGAGCTGCCATAGCTGGGGGAATTACGTGATAATTTTACCTATATGACAAGCGGCTCCTTAGGAAAACTATTCCAATTTATCTAAAGTTTTCGTTTTGCTGTATTACCTCTAAGAATTTTGATGCAAACTATTAATATTTCCAGTTGCTATATGTCCTAAAAAACCCATGCATGCATGCACACCCACGGGCATATATTCTTAGAACAGACTTCTTTCTTTTGTGAAGTCCAGATCTGTGATATGTTTCAGTCCTGCACATCATTATAGGAACAGGCAGTAGCAGACAGCACAATTAGTGTTGCCACACTGGGGTTATAAATTATCTACTGCTCTATACTGTGCTGTATTCCAGGTAAAAGGCACATCTGTAGATCAGAAAGACTGATTCTGAATTTGATGCCAGAACATAAATGCAGAGGTGATTTTTCTCTGATCCAGTTTCTGCATTTGTAAAATGTTTCTCACGCCTTCCTGGAACAACTTCCTTCTTTATCCATATGAAAAAACCTGTGAATTAGAAGTGCTTCTAATCTTCCAGGTAACTGGGGAAATAATCCCTCTTTCCCCCCTCCCGTTCTCCCCCTGCTTATCTTCCCTCCCCACAGAATGCTAAAACATTGTTTTTCCTCCCACAGTTGAAAGGTGTATTTTGCAGAATACAGATGAGATATTCGTTGGCTAGCAAAGAATAAAGCGAAACAAGAGACATATCTTTCAAGTACAAATGGGGCTTTAGAGATCTCTGTTGGAGAGCCTGATTTCTATGTGAGCACAACTGTTTCTCCATATTGCCTGGAACACTTCAGTTATATACTTGGCCACACTTTCTGGTATGGATTCTATAAAGACATCATTTGTCAAGCTAATAATTGTGTACAAAAATGTTTATGCACAACAAAAATGGATTTCAGTGAATTGCACCCACAGATACAAAATTTTGCAGTACTTTTCAATATACTGAGCTGGATTAAATGATAGTAGTAATAATAAATAGGGTTTCTTTCTCCATTCTGCAGGGCTAACTGAACTTAGTGCTTTGAAGCATATCAGTTAGATTTTATTTTTTTTAAATATTTTTATTTTTTGGCCTCTCTAGTGAAGAAGGTGAAGTATTATTTCAATATCAAAATCTTGCTTGCAGAGCATGTTTTCATTACACTGGTAGTCTCTCGCTGAAAAAGAGCAATCACAGACTTTATAGCATATTTTTAACTAGGTGGATAACTGGTTATTACAGGGAATGTGGTTTTTTTTTTTTTAAGCTAAATAGAAAAATTACATTAGTAAACTACAGACCGCATAGGCTTTTTATAGACATTATTTTCTTTAATTATGTCATATATAAGCCACAGTCAAAAGGTATATTTGTTTCTGATTTCAACGGCAGTTAAGTCATTTAAGTAGGAGCTAGACACACAAATGTGTTCTATATGTGACCATAGTAGCTATTTAAGCTAAGGATTTAAGCAGACAGAATGTAATTATCCCCATTGCAAGACTAATACACAAGGGAAAAATGCCATAGGATTTTGTAATAGCAACAAGTGGTCAAGACATTACATTTATGCTTTGCTAGTTTTACCAGCTGTGTCTCATTCCATTATTCAGACAGACACACACACCTCTCTTCTAATTAATTATAGTTGTCGACCAGTGGGGGAGGAAAAAAAAACAACTCCAGAGGTGATTTTCCAGAGAAAGTCTGATTCCAGAGTGGGGCCACCAACCGCTAGAAATCTGCAGCTGTGAAATAGGTTTTTGAGGTTTAAAAATCTCTGATCATCACATGAATCTGAAAAAGAAATACAGTTATTGGGATTTTCATAGTGATCTACTTAAGTTAAAAACAAAAGAAAATATCAGAAAAATACTTTGGTTTTTCTGCCTCCTGTTGTGCATGAAGCTGCATCTATGCATGATCCACAATGACTGAACATTACTCTGAGGGAAACAAGGTGAAGGCAGGGCACTGTGTGTTGGAACCCGGGATTTAAAGTGCTACTTCCAAATGGACAGGTAGAGGTGATGATACCACATCACTTGCATTCCTAAACTGTTGATCTTTAAAAAAACCCCTTCTATTTCACATGGCATAGTATTTCCTTGCCAACAGTGCCTCACTCTCTGATGAAGTACAGTGTTTGTGAGGGAGAGCTGGCTGACCACAAACACTGGGAAATAGAAATGAAAACAGCTACATATACACAAGTGTTTGAAGATGGTAGAATAGCATTTTGGGGCTTTTTCCTGTCTTTGCTAGAGGGCTGGGGCAGAAGACCGTCTTTTAAAGATTCTTGAATACAAATAAGAGCAAGCATCTCATCCTTTCAGTTGTAGAGGTGTTTGTTTTCTGTGTGACTTAATCACTTGCTCTCCTGAAGGCATCAGCCCTGGTCTCTAAATCCTACTGCTGGCCTTTGAATCATGTCAATATTTTATGTTTTCAACAGGAATTTAAGCCCCACCTTGACTTTGGAGCCTCCATTTGATTCCTTCACAGGCTAATTGCTGGCCCTTGGCAGTGTGTTGAAGCTAGGCATGGATAAAACACGTTTCATGGACATGAAGCCCTTACTACGCACTGCAGTTTTGCACAGTATTTCCACTGCTTATACGAGTAATTGTATTCTGACAGAGCTTTTAATTTGTTACATTACGTGTCTGTAGTGTACATTGCCTGGAGGAGGTCCCTTAAAAGAGCTGAGACTTCTACAAAATGCTATATTGATGTGTTAAAACAGTGACAATCTTTAGAAAAAAACACCCGGGCTTTCTAGGAGTGTCCATGAAGGATGGAGAAACAGGGACAGTACTAGTCTGAGAGTGAACAGATTGGGTGAGATTTGGTAGGGAGACCAGAAGATGGATAACTTGTGGTAGGCAGAGTGAGGCTGCCTGACGAGTCAGTAGGTGGGAAGAAAGCAGGAGGTGTGGCAGGTTGTGGGAAGAAAAAGTTGCTGGAGTTCCCAAAGACAGCGCCCTGCCTTGCGTAGCTATTGCCATCCGAAACTCGCTGCGTGCACACGGCCACCCTTCCTGCTGCTTGTCCTGAAGTCAGTTTATTATAACTCCCTGCATTTTTGGTTCCTGCTGTTTCTGCAGGAGCCCTAGCAGGCAGCTCTGGGTTTGCAGTCAGCCACTCTGCGTCAGCGTGTCGGTAGTGAGGATGCTGCTCCAGATGGAGCACCACAAATCCTCGTTTATTCAGATACAGGGCATTTGGAACACCTAATTGTACTGTCTGTGTTTCATGAAGAAAACAAGAAACAATAATCAATCGTTTAAACACCCTGTAAAAGCAATTGGGAAATTAAGTGCTACAGGATTAGGGTCCTAATTGCTCATATACTGTGTCTCAGCTCAGGTTAGTGGTGAAAATAGACCTTGTTCTTTCTTACGTGGCATTGTTCCTTTCACTCCTAAATTAGGCAGTGATTAAAAAGATCTATAACTGGAGTTGTCTGGAGCCCTTTGATAGGACTGGGTGGGAAGAACCTCGCATTGAAAGAAGCTTTGTTGGTTTAGCTCTGCTGGATATCTAATGATTCAGCCTGTCTGTTAATTTCATAAGTACTAAATGTAGTAAATACACTTAAATTAAAAAAGAAAAGAAAAAAAAAAAAGTTTCAAGTGTTGAGTATATTTCAGACCTGTGCATGACTGGCAGCTTAAATACCAGGGACCTGGCAGTGTGTGCATGGTCTGGTTTAGCTGCAGTTCCTTTAACCAAGCTGATGGGCCCAAGGACTAGGAAAAGACAAGTTAGAGGCTGCCACCATTGGAAGTGAGGAGGGTTAAATAGTGTGAAAGTGGAGGAAGCTGTGTTTTAATAGTATTTGTGTTTGTAGTGTAAATTCCTTCATGTCTTCAGTTACTTCAGCAAATACAGTACAAGAGCTTACTACTTTTTCATTTTAATTTCAAAAGAAGTTGGGAGCTAGACACACAGAACACATCCCGGGAGGCCTATTTAATATGGACATAGAGAGTAGCAAAGTTGGAACCGGGTGGCATAGAGGGGGACTCTTTTAAAGTGTTTCTTGATGTAGTTAATCCATGTCACAGCAAATTTATATGTTGGGTAAGCTTCAGCAAATTCTGGGTTGGAGGAAAATGGTGTGACGACTTGCTGATTGTAGGACAATGATTCTCTTAGTGAACAGATACACTGCCAAATCAAACTGATGCTCAAAACAAACATGTAGAAAACATGTATGGTGGTACATAGTATGCTGGTACCAGTCGTGAGGACTTGAATTCATGCTTGTAAGTAAAAGTACTAAGCTTAAGTAAAATGCATCCTTTCACTGAATCATACCTACTTTTTTCAGCTGCCCGTTGCTGAGGAAAGCAGTGAAAGGGGCTCATTAAATCTGGCTTCGTCTCCCTTTGATTCAGTTGATGCCAAGGATGGAACTAGCCAGTGATCTCCCCTCCTTCTTCTTGCATCCTGCCATCCTTTGATGTTTTGCCTCCTAAAATCCTTTTTGCCAAATCAATCCACCTCCTTCTGGTCAAAGTGTGGGTGTTACAGTATCCACTGACAGCTTTGAGCTTCCTTGCTTTCATTCAGGCACTTGGAGAGGGACAATGAGCCAGCAAGGAAGATAAAAGGAGTCATTTAGACTTCAGTTTCAGATGAAAGAATCAAGTCTGGTGACATATTCCAGTCTAACAGTATTGCTTCTGTTCTTTGGGGCAAAATATATAAGAATAAGGCAAACAAAGAAGTATTCATACTGTATCTGCTGAATTGTAATCCTGTCCTGTGTTGTACACCAGGTTTCTGAACCATGTGGATTTTAATGAAAAAAAATTGTCTGGCTCCCTTCTCCATTCTCCTTTCTTTCTTCCCTTTCCACTTTCCTGTTATACAAAATCATCCCACATGACTGCTGTAGGAGGAGTTTTCAGGAACCAGTTTAGGGTCGAAGTCTGGATTTCATAGACCCATGTCAGGTCACAGGGGTGCTTTGCATGAATTTGCCACTGTCTAGTGAGCAGTTCCAGCTTTAAAAGATTTATATCTTATTTATAAATATATTTACGTTATTTAAACTTATTTATATTATCTCCTTAGTAAGGGGTAGTCTACACAGTGCACTGGAAGGGACTGCAGAGTGTTCAGTGTTTACTGAAAGGCTCTATAGAGCTAGAATCTGCTGAAAAAATACCCAGTTCATCACAAAGAGCTATTTTCTGGAAGCTTAAGAAGTTGGTTTTTTTTTTTTTTTTTGGAGGAGGTCATTTGGGTCTGTATTAACTTGTGCTGAGTTCTATATTTTTTTCCACAAAACATAATGTAAACTTTGTACATTCCCGGTGATAAGTCAGATGTTACAGCAAGCTCAAGGAGAGATTTGTATTCTGGGAAATGAAACTCCACGGAAGCTTGGTGTGTTGTTAAAGATCTTCTCAGAAACAGGCTTCATTCAGCGTGTTTAGTTAAATTCTCAAAGATGGCACTTATTCCTGGAAATAGATATTAACTAAACTGCTAAGGTGAAAAGGGCATGGGAGGAAAAAAATAATAAAAAAAATTTAGAGCATGTCAGATAAAGTTCATTTACACAAAAGGACAACACAATCAAGATAAACTAAATACTACTATAAACAAAATAATAAACTAATTTTAATTAAGTGAGATTGGGTTTAGGTCCTCCGCATTGCTCATGAAGAAGTGGGTTTATACTCTCTTGACTATGCCTCCATCAGAGTGTTCCTGTTTGGTAATTTTAGTCATTCAGTCCAGAAAAAAAACAACCTGGGAATTGTCTTCTTTGAATACTTCTTAATATTTTTCAATAAAATGAGCATAGTTGATTTCTTCCTTTGTTTTTGTTTTTTTTTTTTTTTCTTGGAAAACTCCATTGCATCTGTTTTGTTTGGATTTCATTTATCTCTTTAGATCTGCCTCCTTCAGCTGATTACAAGGAGATATGGCATGGTATTTTTTTGCTAAGTCGACTTAGCACAGACTAGTTTTGCTGCCTGAGAAAAGTGTCATCTTTCACCTCTTGCTGGTGTAGCTGCACTTCAGTGTTTACAGGTCATATTTTCTTCTGTGGGTTTGTTGTGTTTGTTTGTTTGTTTTTGATTACTGACTTTAAGAAGGCCAATTTTACACTTTAGAACAAAACCAGTTGCGTACAAGAGTACTGGAAAAAAAAATACTTTTGGAACAGAGAATGATTATAATGAAACTCATCTTCTCCCAAAGAACCTTACATGTGAAGTGCCCCAAAATTCTTGTTGGTTTGTCTCGGGTCCTCATTTTTTATTGCTTTGTTGAGTCCTCAGGTTTTGACTGTTTAAAAAAAATAATATTCTGGTCAGGTAAACATTTGTTAAAAGAAAAATGATGATTTAAAAGTTCTTATCATGTGACCTATGATAAGAACTTTTAAAATAGATTGTTTTTTAAATCTGTAGGTGTTCTGAGCTAAACAGGAAGACTAAAACCTTTTTGATTAGAATTTTGAAGCCTGTATTTACATAAAAATATCCAAATTACCTAAAATGGCAAATTGTGATATGTTCATCACATAGCAGTGAAAATGTTTTCATGTTGGAGGTGTGATTATGATCTATATAGTGAGTGCAACAGTGCTAGTTGGGATGTAAAGTTCTTTGCTGGAAATAGAAATGTGTCCAGTCACATGATGTCACTGCACCCCTCATTTTCATTGGGTCATGCATGTGTTCCAACTATTTTCAGAAACACTGAGTGTCTTCAGATTCGTTGTGATGTTCTTTGTGCCTGGGAAAGTGGCCTTCAGTCTTCTGGATCTGGGAATATCCTACCCCTCATCCACCAGCGACTGTCCAGTCATAGGTCTAACACCTTTTTTTTTTTCATGGAAGGGAAACAAAGAGCATATATTAAATTAGAAACCTTCTGGTTTGGGGTTGGAATCGTCTCCTAGGGATACCATCATGAAAACAGTTTTCTCCAACCTAAAATGTATAGGTAGGAGGAAAATTACAGAAAAGTATGTTGAAAAGCAAGAAAACATTGCTGGCCCTTGAACAGCTGCTACTGTTGGCCCTTGTTAATGATCAAAGCCAGCTGTACAGAAGAGAAATAAAAGAGGAAAAAGCCCAGAAGCTCCTGAAGTAGAGTTAAAAAGCCAGGGAGCAAGGCTTCCCTGAATAGGGAACCAAAGGGTTCTCCATCATACCGTGATCCATTCTTGTATTTACCCATTGTAACTGCTTACCAAACCAAAACATCCTCCCGAATACCAGCAGCACCATAGGTAACCCCCAAGCCCAGACCTGTGGAAGCAGAAGCTGGTGAGGGAAAAAGCCACTTGATGTGAAAGAGTAAAGGGCAGAGGTTGAGTTTATCTGTCAGGACTTTACCCTAGGTGCCCAGTCTTTGTGTAACTGAAGGGACTTTGCATAAGGGACTTACGAATTTAACATCTTCCAGGAAATCTGTTTTTTTTTTTTTTCATTTTATTTAAGTTCCTTGCACACGGACGCACATATTCCTGGAAAAAGTCAACATCAGCAAGCAGGTTAGTGGGTAAATTTTGTTGCCGAGTGCCAGTGAATGACCAAAGAAGGAAATATGTAAAATGTGGAAAATGAGAATGGGAGACTGACCTGCTGGCAGAGAGAGGAATTAAGGGAGAGAGGTTTGAGACAATAGAGAGAGAAAACCAAGACGTGTACTTAAAACATAAAGGTAACAAACTCCCTCAATGCCTATATTGGGTTGAAAATGTATATTAATATGAAAAAAATCTTCAGAAATTAAAGAACAGTTTTGGGACACTTTGCATGTCTTACAGTCTCTGTCAGCCACAGCCAGTGGTTTGATAGGCTGTTTCAGCCTTACATGGTAATTGATATATTTGTGCTGCAATATGTTTTTGTCAGCCTGGTACCTAAACACTTAGGCTGGATAGTTTAAGGAGCTTCACTGGGATGGAGTGTATATTCACATATGCACGTTTATTCTATTGTGTTTCATAATATATGTGTACAAAAAAGTAATATCAACATAAAATAATGCAATATAGTTATATTTAACTTTTTAATTAATATATAGAATT
>VWZT01004606.1:566177-633369 GCA_013397055.1 Pachycephala philippinensis | reverse complement strand
AATATATTATAAAATAAGCTTTACTGTATCCAACACCAGAGATGAAAACTTAACTGACAGATGTATTCTAAACACTGTAAGACTGTTGTAATCTAGCTTCTAAAATTCACAGAATGATGGCTATGTGAGTTGTAATAATTAATATATCAGTCTTTATATTTCTGTCTGCTCAGAGGAATTTAAAACACAGAATAGAATTGTGATAGCATAGTATTTTTTTTAGGATGATTAAAGCTTTTATTAATATCCAGCATTTTTAGATGCTAGAGCAGAAAATGTTATAATTGAATGTCTTGAACAATTTGTGTCTAATTATAAAGAACACTGTGTAAGCAGAATTTGGTACTTTTTTGGAAGTCGAGGTTAAGGTTAAGCAGGAAGGAAGACTGGGTAATGAATTTTCTGAGGGGAAAAACAGATAAGTGGTACATAAATATAGCTTCCCCAGACAGGCTTTGTATTGGACTACCTGACCTAAAGCTAAAATTAAGCAAATTTTTGGCTGTTAATGTGCAGGATCAGAAAAGCATCCCATTCAGAATTGGCAGCTGCCTGATAATTATGTTGTGGTTGTTCAGCATCTGTTTGTTGAAGTCTGTGTTTTTTCACCTAGACTAAAATACAGACTCCTTTCTTGTTCATAGTGTTTGTACTGTTGGATTGTTTGTGCTTGGATTTCTCTGCTTTATGTGACCTGGGGAAGACCCTCCCCAGTGAGATGAGATGAGATGTGTTCGGTAGGTGACTCCTGTTTCTGGGTAGCAAGAACTGAGTAAGAAAAAAAGAATGTGTACAATTTTCTGTTGCTTGTCTGTTCAGAAAATCAAGAAGACTTCTGGTCTCTGCTTTGATGTACAGAGACCAGGCTATTGCAAAAAAAATTGCCCTTCCCTATCAAAGATGCTTTAAATTACACATCTTCAATCATCTTAAATCATCTAGAAAGAACAATTTTAAGGTAAGTTTGGAGTTTCCCAAAGATCATAAGGGTAACGGAATGGTATCTCCATTTATGCTTAGTAAATATTAATTTATGGCTTATCTACATTTGCTAAATATGTGAGAACAAGTACAAAAAGCAGGTTCAGCAATCCAGAGGTTTCTGGTTTTTGGTTGTTTTGGGTTTTTTTTAGTAAGCATGTTGGCTCTGCTTGAGTTTCCTGCACCTGCTTGTAAAACAATAGACAATACAACTCCTGCTCCGTAATATAACCTTCCAAAATTTTGAAGTGTATTATAAATAACTTCCTCGTAAGCCAAAACAAGATTAGCATGTTCTTGCTGTTACTTTTCCCCAACATGGACTGGAAAAGTTTGTGCACGGGAGTAGTTTAAAAGTTGATATCCTGTCTTTGGTTTCATTAAAATGTTGTTTTTTAACAATCCTTTACCAAGTTACTTCCTTTCAGATAGAGGACTCAAGCATATGCGTTTTTCCTCCTATTTCCCCTCTCCTTCTTCTTTCAAGCTTCAGAAACCAGGACTTTTGAAGGGTTAGGGAAGTTTCCCATTTAAAGAGCTTGGGCACCTAAGGCTTTAGGTCTGGGACACAGCAGGGTCTCTGAGCAGCACCCTGCAATGGTCTGCTCCCTTCTGTGGCACCACTCCCAGCCCGAGCTGCCCTGGGCAGTGAGTTCAAGGATCACTTTGTGCTCCCCCAGAATGTTGATGACATTATGCAAACAGCTACATCAAGAATTTATTTATTGATCTTGCTTTTTAAAAGAGGAAATGTAAGGAAAAAAACAACTGACAGTATAGGGGGGAAAAAGAGTCAGAAAGAAGAATTTTGGGTCCTATGAGATAAGTGTCGAACACTGCTTCTTTGCACAGAGCACAGGAACACCAGCTGGCAAGGCATTTATTTTTGCCTCAGAATGTATTTGAACAGTAAACAATTTAATAAACTTTCCCTTTTAGTCATTTTCAAGCCTTTTCTAGAAGACAGCTATAAATTGTGTGAAAAAGATATGTATAAATTATGTCTCTGGTATGCATCAACAGTTTTGTTTAGAGACTTCCGTGGCTTTTGTAGGTCTAATAGTAGTACTGACCCCTTAAACAAAAAGACTTAGTATCTTTGGGAGAGAAAGTGAATTGAATTAACCATCCCAAGTGAATCTTTACTCTTTGCTCGTTTGAATTTGGAGAAATCTACTACTTTCAGACTGAAAGACATGTCTTTTGAGAAAAGTGCCTTTTGGAAGAAGTGTCTTTTGGGAAGTATCTTTTAGCGGCCCCCAGTAGAAGAGAGATCTGGCGCTACCAGGCAGAATCCAGTGAAGGACTGTGAAGGTGATGATGAACATCTCTCCTATGAGGAAAGGCTGGGAGAGCTGGGACTGCTCAGCCTGGAGAGGAGAAGGCTCAGGGCGTGTCATCAGTGTGTATTAATACATTGAAGGAAGGGTGTACAGGAGATGCAGCCAGGCTCTTTCCAGAGCTTCCCAGTGACAGGAACAGAAGCAGTGGGCACACGCTGAAACAAAGGAGGTTCCCCCTGAACATTATAAAATGCCTTTTTTCACTGTGACTGAGCACTGGCACAGGCTGTCCAGGGAGGCTGGGGAGTCTCTGTCCTTGGGATTATTCCGAAGCTGCCTGGACACAGCCCAGGCCACTAGCTCTGGGCGGCCATTCTTAACAGGGTAGTTTGGACCAGAAGACCTCCAGAGGTCTCTTCCAACCTCAGCCATTCTATGATTCCATGCAGCTATGCCATACCTTTAAAGGAGTTCTTGTATACTATTTTTTCTCTCTTCTTTTTCGTCTTTCTTTTCCAAAGATTTGCCTTATTTGAAGCAGTTGATTGCAAGCCAATCTAAACCTTTAGTCTAGACAGATAAAACTGTTATTTGCAGCTTATCTGACTTGCAGTCATAGCAATTCCACAGGTGCATAGAGCAAGTTCATACCGGATTTATTTTGCCTTTCCACTTGGCTTGTGCCTGATTTGCATATGCAGACTGTCCACTGATGGCTGAAACTTGTGAATCAGTGTGTTTATACAACCTAACATCAGAAGATGTGTCCATGTGGATGCAGTCAAGATTGCTGAGATACCTCAGAAAACTTGTTGAGTATCAAAGCACAATTGCATTAGTCTAGGAAAATGCGTGCTAATGTTGATGAAACATCCAAGGTAATTAATTGCTCATGTATGTTACTCTGCTGTCCTGTGTAAGTCAGCCCTAAAGCTGTTGTTCTGGAGTCTGGTATCTGCCCTCATTTTATTTCAACAGACTTCAACCCCCCAGGATGTAATGTAGGACATATTTGAATAATTTTGCTATTCCTGAACTGCAATAGAAAAAATAACGCTGTTTGTCGTGATAAACCATATCTTAATTGGCCTTGAGGAGGATGGTTCCCCAAAAACGAACCTGAGTTCTGTCATTAAAGGAAAAAAAAAAGTTAATGGAAATTGAAAGGAGTTTTCATTTTGTTCCAGCAGAGTTCTTAATTCTGCAGGCAAAAATAGGAGCAATTTTTCATCTGTCAATAACATTCTGCCTGAATCTGGAAGTAATAGCCTTCTGCATCATCTTGTTTACTGCTCTTGGTTGAAAAATGTTACAAATTCAGTATCAGATTAGACAGACACATTTGTTTATAAAACCTATGAGGCTGATGGGATACCAGTTTTCCAAGCAATTTATAAATAGCAGTATTTTAGGCTGGGGTAGAGGCGTGAATGGGGAAGCTTCAGAGGGAGAGAGTGTAGAGCTGTGACCCAGAGCTGCATTCATGCATGAAATGAGATCTTGTACAGTGGACGTTCTTATTTTGGCTAATGTAGCCGCAGGCAGAAAATTCTCTTGCTGCATTCTTGAAAGAGTTTGTTTTTCTTTTCCTTTCTCTTTAACCTTGTACATTAATTATCACTTTGCCTTTTCCGAATGGTAAATTGGTCAATTTATATACAGGAAAGTGCATATTCATGTACTTTAGAAACAGTGAGTGAATGCATGCTTTTTGTGCTGGTATCACTGTACCCAGAGTCCTTTCCTACCCTGGCTGTTTTCCTCAAGAATTTGTGCACCTTCTAAATGTTATCCTGATGTTTGGGGACAGGGTTGTGTATTTGGGGATTTTTTTAAATTTAATTTTTTTGTTCATGTATTCTTCCCTTTTAGTTTATTAATAGCTTTGCTTTCTCTAGTGGAAGTATGGGGAGATTCATCAGTGCATGCAGATGCTCAATGAAAATTAATGGGAGCAAAAGGTACATTTAAATTGCCAGCTAAAATCATGTTTAAAAAATTTGCTACTCTTAGAAATATTACAACTTTTATGTAAAAGCAAGGGAAAAACAAACATATTGGCACAAAGGCTCTGCAAGAGGGCAGTAAAATCAATCAGTAATATCTGTTACTGCCAGGAATGGTTAGTTTAGGTGAGTTTTAGGGCACTGAACTGGGCAGCTTCTTTCAGTAAAGCCTAAATAGGCGTAGGTTAAAATACACTCTGAATTAACTCTTGATTCACTATTTTTACTATTTAAAATACATACAAGAAAGACCAGTTTAGAAAACAAAATGTCTCTGTATTAGTATTACAAGAACCTTCAGATGCAAAATTGAGAATCCTGTTCAGCCTTACCAGAAGACAGGTTACATTTGGGTTCCAAAACAAGTTACATGGGTTTTTCAACCCCAAGCTAGTTTTCAGTGTTCTGGAAACCATTTGTCATCCTCTGAGGAGGTAAACCAAGGATGAAAAGAAATTGTAGGTAATGTGCCATGACAGTAATGCCTGAGCTACATTGTGTGGTTCTGGATTTTGGTGCCTACTGGTGGTGTGATGTTTGGAATGTGCTCCTGGACTGTCCTTTTGAAAGGAGGGGAAAAAAAGAATAGATTGGTCATTGGCAACAGGCAATAAAATAGATAAGTCAGTGCCAAATCTTACCTTGAAACTCTGGGGGGAACAAAACCTTTTAGTCTTCTATGTCAGTACAGGAGTACTAATGTTTCCAGTTGCTCTGAAGCTCTGCAAAAAGACATCTGATTTATTCGTTGAAGTACCTGGGGTTTGTGTTGTTGTTTGTAGCACTTGCATCTCCTGACAGCTGACTATACTTGCCTCCTTTGGTCATGGTAACTTCTTCACATTGCAAAGTTCTTTGTGAAGTTCTCTACCCTGCTGTTTTGATAGATGTTTACTAGGGCTGACTGTTAAATAGGTATTAATTTCTTATGTGACAAAATGGGGATTATTGCCTATCTAGAGTAATCTATACTCACTGTTATTACTATATTTCAATAAAATGTTTAACTTCAATTCCAGAAAAGCATGCAGCACTTAATCTAATTCTCTTGTTCATCCTCCTGAGTTATATATTCTGGGTATTTTTAATTTTTTTTTTTTTTTTTTAAATAAAGGTAGTTGCCATGCAAATTACTGAAATGCACAATTGAATCTTTTAGCTGTCTGTATTTTAGGCCAAGAGAAAAATGATTAGTGCTGCTTAGAAGTGCTAACAATTTCTATTTTTCTGAAATTAAGTCTTGTTTAAAAACTGAGTTTTTATTTGCAAAAAACTCTTACAGATTTGAGACCTCTTCTGGACAACTCTTACTGATTTTAAACTGAATTTTGGAAATAATTTCCATTTTATTTTTCACTCTTGTTAAAACATGAAGGTTTTAGTAGGAAAAATTATGATCTTTACCCACAACTAGCTTCAAGGAAGGTACTAATTACAATGTGTAGAAACACCCACTTTGCTCTGTATATCTTCTTTACTTAAGGTAGATCTGGTCACAGTGACAGCCTTGACAGCTGTTGTAATTGTTCTAGGGAAGGTGTGGAGGAAAATCTCCAGTGTCACCAGACAGACAAGAAAGAAACCCACAGGAGGGAAGAAGGTTGAGGAAATCTGATCAATCTGACTTGAAGATCCCCAGTTTTTAATTTTGGTCTCTTTTTCTGATATAAACTCCATCCAATTATTAGTTTAGTTTGTGAGTAGATACCTCCTCAGGGGTGGATTTTGGCATGATTCTCCTGCTGTATTATAAATACTGACATCACGCTAATCTATGCAAATCACTGCTCAATCAATCTGAGCATCTGTGGTTGATTAAACAAAACACGTAGGTGTGAAAGCATTTGCATCTCACAGGCTCTGCTGGATCTGGCAAAGGCTGAGGGGAGTGTAAAGGCATGGAGAGAGATTTGTCACTGCGATGCCTGCCTGGCAATTTGGAGTTCTAATTGCGACGGGTGCAGAGATACCTGCGTGGGCTGAGGCTCTGGAAGAAGAGGAGATTGGAGAAGCTGAGCTTCAGCCCAGCTGCTTGAAGATGTGAATCCGGCTCAGACTCAGACCTATTTCTGTGGCTGCAGTCATGTTAAAGCTCAGATCCATGGGGTTGCAGCTTGCAGGATCTGCTGTGGTCACACCCGTAGCCATCCCTACAGACCCCAAGCTGCCAGGGGTAGCTGGCCACCAGAGAAGCCTCAGGGTATTCATGCTGGTGCATGCTGAGGTAGGCAGCACTTGGGGGGAAGCTCAGGGTGGCGAATGGGAAGTGCCCTCAAGGTGATCTTTGAGAGGCAGCAAGCACAGAGTAGCTGGACCCTGCCAGCTCCTCAGGCTCTTATATAGACTACAAGTGACCATTCTTAGCATTGCTTTTCTCCAAGTTTGTTTATTCTCTCCTTCTGTCCCTTCTGTGTCTGGGCCTGACCACAGAGAATGGGGTAATGAATAATAGAGGAAATAGCTTGTGTTGGGTGAGGAGAGGAGGGGAGAAGTGGACTTGCTAATAACTGACCAGACATAATAATAGTTTGGCTTTTGTTCACTACGCAGTGGTAACACTGCTCATACAAAGATGAGGAGAACCAAATTGTTCTGTCTCAGTGAATCTCTTTGTGAATTAAGTCAGTGGCATCAACAGTTGAGCAACAGTTGAGCCCCTGGGTCACTGCTTGGGAGGTCCTTAGTGTCTGCTCTGCTGGGCAGGGAGCTTCCAGGAGAGCAGCTCCCACGGGAGGGTGATAATCAGCTGGGTTATGTCTTGCTGCCCACCCACTGCCTCTTCGTGGAAGCACTTCTGTCTGTATGATGAGAAATCACTGAGGAATAATTCACAGTACTCTGTTGACTCTGAAGTAAAGAAATGTTCCTTAAAGTAAATACACAACTTAATGAAACCAAGAGAAACAGTTATTTAAAGGGACACTGCCCTGTGAAACTGCAGATTTCCCAACGCTGAGTCACAGAGATCTAAGGTAGTCGAGTCATAGCACATCTTCACTTCAGGAGACACATCAGCTCTCTGCAATAACAGGCTAGTTAATTGAATTTTATAGGTTTTGAGTTCCTCAGACTGAGGAAATATTGAGAATGAAGAATGAACTGCTTTTGGTCCACCAAGGAAAGCTGGGGTTGTGCAGTGGGGCTGGCAGAGAGAGATCTGGTGATCCCCAGAACGGTGATGCTCACCTGGCTGTGGTGTGCTGCTTTCTGATCATTTAATGCTTTCACAAGAAATGGGTTTCCAAAACTAAAAGTCTGTTTGAGCTACAGTTCCCTTTAAAATAAAAACAGGTTTTTTTTGGTTTCCCCCCAGTGAGAGCCGGTAAGTATAACTCGCTTGTGTGATTGCACGCAGAACTTCAATCCTCCCTCTAAACTTACAATGGCAATGTGAAATTTCACTGTCAAAATCACATATTGTTCAAGAAGTGCAAGTAAATCACTTACTGTACAAGAGCTGAAATAGCCTTGCTTAAAATGGGTTATTGGCTCTGAACTCTGGACTTTGGGCAAGAAGGATATGCATTCCTGTCTTGACTTTTTGTGGATGATGATCTTGAGGTTGCTTATGCAAAAGTGTTACTAACTTTCTGATTTTGATGTTGTCTCATGGTCTATGTTCCTTTTCTATTGGAAAGCCTGTCTGCTAGCATCCTGGGATTTCAGGAAGATTTCAGCTCTTGCGTTTGAAGAGTGCATTCCTAACATTCCTGGAAAATGCTTAGAAGCTGTAAGTGCTCAGAAATTAGAAGGAAATAAAATGTTGAAGTCCATTATTTGTTAAAAGAAATGTCTGGTTTTATGCCAAATGTAAAATTTTATGGCATCTGACTCATATTCTTGAGTATTTGTTGTTGGCAGTACTTCAATGGGTAGAACATATGGACACTGCTACTACGAGCTCAGCCAGCATTAGTCTCAGCAGCAAATACCTTTTATGTCTTTGGTCTTCGGGTCAGGTAGAACTATTGACTTCTTTGCTGTAACAGTCAGAGTGCCAGCTGGGCTGATGGCTTTGTAGTGTGGACACTTGTACAATACACAGAGAGGTGAGATCTCATGCAGGCTGTTCAAAAGCTATCCACTCGCAACAATTTTAACACTGTTCAAGCCGATGCTGATACAGGTTATATTCAGCTTTTCACTTCCCTCTCCTAATTCTTATGAACATTCAGATCTCGCTAGTTCATCACTTTTTTTTTTTAACAGCTATATGGCCAGACATTTTCTTTGGCTATATGCGGAATAATTAAGGTCTGTCCATCATTTATTTAACTTAAGTTTTGTTGTTCCTTAAATAAGTTTCTCTACATTTCCTTATGGTGGCAGGTACTGACTGTCCCTGTCCACTATACAGCTGTGAAGTTGCCAGTGAGAATAAATGGGCCAGTGTGTGCACAGCTGGCTGGTTTACATTCCTGTTACAGGGACACTTGTACTCTTCTTTCCTTGATTTCCTTATTCTCGTGAGACTGCTGTGCTGAGGCTATCACTCTGTCTTTAATGGATGGATTATAAGAACCCAGAATCGCATCTGATATGAACACTGTCAGTTTGGGGTGGATGATGGAAGTTTCATGTTGGCAGTCAAAGCACTTACACCCTTTTCTTCTTTGTGACCAAGACAGTTGCATGAATGTGTTCGTGTGTTTATATACCCCCTTCTTCCACATATGTAGTGAACAATGGTATTTTGTTTAATCGTGTTGTTCTGCATTATTCATTCATTACTTAACAGCTCTTTCACACAGAGGTGATGGCTTTCTGTCCTCCTCTTCCTTGCATTGCAAGCTCTGCCTTAATTTGCAAAAATGACATAGGTGAAAATGTCATGATGTTCCTTCCTGATGCCTCTCCCAACGCCTCTCCTGAATCTTACTGACAGATATATAGTGTAAGCTCTGCTTCTTCATTTAGTATGGATCATGTTGGCAGAGAGATCAAAGAGGAGGAATCCTCGGAGATGCCAAACAATTTTTAACTGGCTTCTTACAAAAGCCAAGGGTGTTATTTATTATATATGCATAAGAATAAAATACTTTTTGTTCCACCTTTCATCAGCTCCTTCAGTCCTCCTGTGTCACGGCAGAAAATTCTTGAGATTATAGGGTTGCCATGAACCATGTTTGTGAATATCTTTTAACATATATTTTATTAAACATTACTATTTTTCTTTCCTTAGTTGAGCAAATACTTCATCATCCCATCCTAGTCCCTTTGCCAAAAACCTTTATAGCAGTTCCCACTGGTGACAGCACACTCAATCAATTCCTCATTGCTGCTGAACTCCACTAACAAGATACTTAAAACTACAGCTTTTTAAAAATTATTTATTTATTTTTTTAAAATTTCATTTTATCACCTGTCTCAAATGATATTTGCCTTGCTTTGCACAGGCTCCAGAGGATAATTTTCAGAATCCTATTTGGATTTGAGTTTTTGGCTAGCATCTAGAAATACGTTAAGGTATGCAAAATTGTATCTTCTGTTGGTAGTCCTGCTTCACCTGTTTCAGCACAAGCTGGCTCACGTCAGTCCACTGGATCAAGATGGGCAAGCATTGGTCAAACAATCCCCAGACAAAAGTCAGAGGGATGCCCAAGTGTTTTCAACTAAGAGATCAACTTTGCTGTCCTTTGTTCTTGTTTGTTTTCCACCAGAAGACAAATTTTCAGTGGCTATGAATATTGGCTGTGCTGTTTTTCTTTTTTGTTTTTGTCTATCTGTGTCAAAGGAAAACAGAACTTGGGACATGAATTCCAACAAATGTCTGATGTCTAATAGATGCACTTCTGCCCCAATTTTGCCTTAAGAGTTATTAAGATGCCAGATTCTCTCAGAACTCCAGTAAAAGATGGTATTTTATCTTGTAGAGCAAAGGTATTATTGTGACCTCAACCAAACCCGTATGTTACTTTCAGTGCATTCTTGTATTAGAGTTCAACATGTCATTGATTTAGGCAATGTTATTTTCCAGAGAACAAAATGCCATTTGTTATTGCCAGGAAACATTGAAAAAGTGTGTGGGGTATAGAAGGTGTTTTATATAAAACAGTTTATATATAACCTGCTTACGTGTCCTTTATTACCCCTCTTTTCCTTTTTTCCCTTGCTCTGTGTTTATTTTCTAGGCTGATCCAGATTCTGGTTTTTATTTGCAGAAGTAACTGAGGAATATTGATTCTTGTCTATGTTGGCATGACAGCTCAACCTCTTGGAAATATCACTGGAGTAAGAAATTAAATCCAAGCAGTTGGATTTTTACTCTCTTCATCCTCCACTGAGTGCTTTTAAAAGCCCAGACTTTTTATATAAGCAGCTGAGGGGAGGCAGAGTCGCTGTTGAGTGCATTGTTGTTCCCCTGTAGCTTCCAGATGGTGAGGAAAGTCCCGGGAAAAATGTAGGACCAGCATGTTCTGTCAAAGTCAAGCTTGTGTCTAGACAGGGAAGCTTACGTAAGGCAGCAGGAGAGGAAGGGGGCCTTGTGTAACTGCTGTCCCTGGCAAATAAACACTCGCTACAGCACCTCTCGTGATTTGGCCCATAGAGGCTGACAGCAAAATGCACTTTGGTGCTTTTTTTACTTAGCTTGCTCTGACTTGCAACTCGAGGTCATTCTCTTGCTTTGGTGTTTTTTCCAAATGTGTGTCTATCTTCCAGTTATTATGATTTTACTAAAGGCTTTACTCTTCCCCCTTCAGCTGAACCACTTTTCCAAAGAACCCATATACACCTGCACAGCTAATTTAAAACAGATATAGCAAGTTACCAATTTTAAATGGCCTTGAGAGGTTGTTGATGGCATTTGGCAAACAATGCAGACAATATGCAAATCACCAGAGGCGGCACAGAGTCTTGTTCATGAAGATAAATTCTGCTGTAAGGTAGCTTTCTAGTTTGACTTTGAAAAAGTATGATAGTGTCATGTTAAGCTCGTGGTATTCTCTTAAATACTTCAGTCAGTGTACCTCGGTGCCTTATGGGGACCTCTGGCACCACTCTTGCGCTCAACTTACCCTGCACCAACATTTTGTTTTGATTTTCCTCCGGCTGAATGCAAATCTCTGCCAGTGAGTGCTTTCTGGTTTACTCACCCTCTCATAACAATTCTCTCTTGATTTTGGAGCTATTGTTAAAGGTGCTCTGTGTGTTTATTTCTGCTATAAAAATGTGAATACCAGGAGGAAATGTTTTTTCCTTTTGATTTGGATACAACCTCTTCAGCACTCCATGTTCTGGCTTAACTCGGTTTCTGGGGTGTTGCCCTTAGCTTTGCTCTTATCTGTGCATAAAATTTTCTCGATGTAGTTTGTTGGTGCTTTGTCCTCAGGCAGACTAATTTCTTGGAGGCAGGGTTGAGAGCCAAGAGAGCTTGGCTCTTTCTGTTCACCGAGGCCTGTGTTACAGCCACCTTGCAGTGAGGACACCGCCAAGTAACTCGAGGGTCAATGGTCCTTCAAAGCCTTCCCACCATTTTGGCTCCCTACTTTGAATGCCCAGAAGCACAGACAGGTTTCTCCTGAAAAAGCGTCTTTGGGAAGGTCGGTTTCTGGAGATGCAGACAGTGCTGGGATGTGTGTGGTTGTGTGTAATGTGAGAGAGAAAGTAGTGACTGGAGTTTGGCTGTTCAGCGGTGGTGTCTGCACCTGGGAGAGAGTCCTTCAGCAGTGTTTGAATCTGGTTTCCAAACCCTGAAGTAGGTCTGAGTGATGGTTTGCCCTTTGATAATCTGACTTTTTTTTCTTTCCTCTTTGAATGTAGCTTTAGTCCCTCCATTATTTTTCCCCACTAGAGCACGTCATGTAGTTAATCTCTTTGTAACTTCCTTTTTGAAAACTATTTTATATAGTTTTGTGGCCTTTCTGACACCTGGCTTTTTTTTCCTAGACAGACTGGATATTTAGTTCCACTGCCTTTTATTAAAAACTCAAGGAAAATATGAGAAAAAATTCCTTTCTGAAGCTCTGGAGGAAAAGAAAATCAGTACTTTTTCCTTGTGAAAAGAAATTTGTACCATGGCTCAGTTTTAAGAAATCAATTTTTTGGCTCCACTCTGAGAGCAGAAGTCTGGCTAAATTATTTTTATGCTCTCAGGTAGAGCAATAAATGCTGTGATGTTGAATACTCCACTCCAAAGTGATGTTCTTTCCATGTCCCTGAAGAATTATTTCTTAAAGCTATAGAATGATATTTAAACAGCCTTTATCTTGGTCTATCTCTTTTTTCCTCTCTCTTTTTTCTTTTTTTCCTTTTTTTTTTTCCTTTCTCCGTTACCCACTTGAAATAGTTCACAATTTTTGAAACTTCATTTAAAATAAAGTTGCAGACATCTCTGTGAAGAGTAAAAGTACTGGCTTGGTCAGAGGAGGATACTGACAGTGCCGAGACTCCCCCATAACTCTGCAGGTGAGGTTACCCTGTTGAGGTATTTGCTGCCCTTGTGAGGGAATCAGCTGGAGAAGGACAATTACGCTTTTCCACATATATGTTCTGGGAATGGGAGCATGCAAGTCGGAAAAGAAAATGTCAGCCTATCTTAATGTCTCTAAGCTTCAGATCAGTACTCTAAAACATTTCTGTAGAGCAGAGCTGCTCCCTTTGCCACCTCAGGTGGGGAAATTACGGTTATGATACATGCCCAAATACTTATTTCCTGCACTGAGGTGCAGGAAAGCAAATTAACTGTGAAAGGTTATGCCAATGTTTCCTGCTCTGGTAATACCCTGCTCCTTTGGGAGGACTAGAGGGCTGTGCCAGCCGTAGGGAAGGGAAGTAATAGTGATGAGTTGGTGTATTGTCTCAAATTAAATTAATGTGTATTCTGAGACTGATGTATGCACTGAGTCAGATCCGTGACTCTTAGGCACAGTTAGCAGTTTAGTTTGGAGGGGCAGGGGGCTACTAGGAATAGCCCTGGATTAAGCAGAGAGGAATGTAAGGAACATACTACCTCATGCACTTTTTTATTTTGGTGGGTTTGCTTTTTGAGTAGTACTCTTGTTCCTTTGATCACATCCTTGAGCACCTTCCCCTTGTGCACGCCTTTCTGCCCCACTGCCTTCTAAATAGTTCCTGTGACAGCAGATACCCAGACTGAAAATGTTTGCCATAATTCATAAGTCAAAGTACTTTCAATCCCAGAATAGAGGAGACTGCATGCAGACTTCATTACACAGTATTCATAACATAAACAAGCCTGCAATTATGTCATAGCAACAAGCACTGTGCTTACATGAAGGTTTGATTCAGGTCTCCAAGAGTGGAAGACCTTTGCATCCAAAATATCACAGCGACCTACTTCTCTGAAAGAGTGCCCTACATAATTTCAGAAATTAGATATGACACCAATATAGTAGGCCATATGGTGCTTTTTGCTGGTGTAGGGTGAACAGTGGGATATTCTTGGGGCCACACAAATGTCTGTCCACTGACTAGGTGAAGTCAGCTCATTATTAGTTGGTGTGAGGTGTGACGTTTGTTTTCCCGGTGTTGTGAGGCAACAAACTCAAACTGCCAATTGTTTTAAAAAGGCATTTGCTAATAATATGGGCATGATCCTAAAAGGTTTTAGCCTTTTTTTCTTTTTTTTTTTTTTTGGACCAGTACTTGTACGAGTCTGCCTTTGATTGCTGCTGAGAACCTGAGAGGCTGCACCTAAAATTATTTAGACAACTCAGAACCTACCTCTCAATAATTCCTAGAGAGAGTGTTTTCCAGGGGCAGTTCAACGTGTTTAACTAATCTGATCCTGAGCTCCCAGAGCAGGATTATTTATTTTTCTGGTGGTGCTTCCCCAGACTGGCTGTCGAAGTTGTTAGATGTGTGTGATGTGTGCTGCTGGTGTCCCAGCTACCAACAGGGATGCAGCAGGTGGGGGGGCCAGTGTGGGCCATTCCTGAGGGGATGGGAAGGGGCAGTGAGAGGAGCTGGCAGAGGGCAAGCTGCAAACTCTCCTCCTTGTTGGCAGTGGAGCTACCTGTGAATTTCAGTTGTCAACACATTGGGATGGCAAAGGAGGTTTCAGGACAAAATGGTGCTTTATTCAGAATTTGGGAGGTTTTGTAATCTGGACTTTTTGAGCACCTGGTCCGTGCTGGATGGTTTTGCCTATGACAGTAACTTACTGACTTTCTGTGAAGTAATATCTCTTCCTGGCATGGCATGCACTTGTTATTTATTTACATACATGCGTCATTGCAGAAATTATATTTGCAAGTGCAAAATAAAAAAATACCAAACAATCTAATTTCAGCCCTTTCTCCATAGTTTCTGTATGCTCTACCTCTTAGTTTGATCAATTTTTTTTCCCTTTCTCTTTATTTTAAAAAATAATGCCTTTGCAGTCTGTGCAAAGTGAGCTTTTCTACAGTGCTCATTCTGACAGTGAAGTTGTTTTTCTGAGGACTGCCCACATTTTAGGTGTCTGCAGCGTAGGTTTTCTGTGTAATAACCTTGTGCCAATCTGTAGACCGCAGCTGAAATACCCCACTAACAAAGTTCCTGCTGAAAAGAAGCAGCGCTGCTTTGGGTACTCTGAGGCAGTTCAGGCAATGCCCTCGGCTGTGCACAGGGCAAGGCTTTAAAAAGCAAAGCCCAATGCGTGGGCCATAAAGTGTGCAGTGGGGGTGTCTGGAGTTCCTTCCAAAAGGGGCTGTGCAGGCATGGCAGGCTCCTTCTTTGTGCTTCCCTCCTGCCAGCCTGTGCAAGCACCGCGGGTGGTTATCGCTCCAGACACACTGGCATCCCTTACAGCTTGGTGTGTGTGTTTATTAGGTGGCATCCATGGGGATAATCTCATTTTGGCTTTTAACCATAAGGTAAATGTTCGGTGACCTTCGGGCAATCTGTGCACACACAGCGCTGTGTGCTGTCAGCTACTTGATACCGGCGGTGATAGTGTTTCTGGCAGGGGCCCCAAGGTGGGAGCCCTCATTGTCTGGGGGCTGCCGTGTTTGCTGACAGACAGGAGTATCTTTGCCTGCTGCCAGCACAGGAGGCACCTGCTGATCGGAAACTTCTTTTATCACAATGTTTAATTTGCTGTCTCACAGCTTTTGGAAAGAGAAGCCTTTCATCTCTCGAGTTTGGAAAGGAGCGATATGATTATATTAAGCAGATGATGCCTATCTGCAGCTGAAAGGGGGTTTGTTTGGTTTGGTTTGGTGGGTTTTTTTAAGATGGCAGTTACAGTAAAGTGCAGTGCAAGCGGCTGAGCTGCAGACATGGGATGAGTCAGATCTGGATAATTGCACTCTCCTGTAGAGAGTGCCTGGGCTGTCCTGAAGGTTCCCTCTCTAGAGCTGTCTGGTCTTGCTTCTTGCTTCTCTCTGGACCAGTGAGAGAGGCTGAATAACTCAGGTGTAGATGTCCTGAGCAGCAGTATAGGGTGGACTGGTTTGGGTTGGTTTTTTGGTTTTGAGGGAAAGCTGCTATTTGCCCTGATGGAGCTTACTCATGCTTGAAACCAGCATAAACTCTATGGGACAAATAGCAACTAAGATGTTCCTGCTGCAGTGTTCAACCAGGATCTGTGCTGATGGTGATTGCCAGCAGATGTCTGCTCTGCATAAAACTTTAGCCCCTGCACTGATCTGACGTAGATTTTTATTATATTTTATAGGAGAGTGGCATGCTTATGCCATTTTGGAAACGTTGTGGTCCTCTTAGTCTTGTATCTACTTGTTGTGTCATAAAATACATACCCTTAAACTAGTGCCAGAACGCTGAACTCTCCTTGAAGAATGTTTTAGGGGTGGACACATAATTTGAGCTGATAACCATGGATGGTTGTGACGATTAAAATACCCCTGAAGGTTGGAATCTGTCTTATTGATTATACTGGGCAGTGTTTCTGGGTGGCAGTCCAAATGGCATTTGGACACAGATGATTCTTCTCTTAATGTTACATATGCAGAGCTGTTTTAAAAAGTGGTGGTTATGTGTGTTGTTGGGTTTTGGTTTTGTTTTTCTTTGATAGGAGTGAGTTTGTTTCCTCTGTGCTTTGTGTAGTGTCTGGAATTCAAACTAGGATAGGAACATAATAAAAGTCATACTCGGTCAATGACTTTCAAGCAAAGAAAGAAAAACTGCTGAATTTTGAGTTTGGTGGGTTTTCTTGGGGTTTTGATGTTCTTTTAACCTGAAACACCAACTTCTCTTATCTATTGCCCTTCTTGGATTCAGGAAGGGAGTACTTCACCCTCGAGCACAAATATATATACCCGAAGTCCCCCGGGTCCTAAAGGTTTTTTACCTATTCCATTTTCTCTTCTTTGTTGCCTGAGGAAATGAAGTGATTTGGCTGGCTCAACCATTCCTTGTTTTTAGTATTTCCACAGCTGCTGGCCAACTACTTCAGGTTTTTAAGGTTAATTTGACTTCACTCTTCAAGACAACTGGCAGGGATGTGGGAAGGGTGTGGGATGTGGCAAGCAAGTCTGCCAGCTTTCTTAAAGCTGCAATAACAAAACCCAGCATAATCTTGAAGGTCGTATTGCAGCTTTTCCTCTGCTATGGTCCAGGAAGGTTTTGGGGGCCTAAGGGAGTGAAATGTCTCACAGAGATTTGTATTAATTCATGAGAACACTGTTTTGAAGAAATCAATTTTATTTTAAGGTTGCTCTGCATTTATGAATTTGGTTAATACGATGTCATCATTTAAATAATGTTTATATGTAGCACATTGTTTATGATCACCTGTTCCCGTGGGTCTGTAAATAATAAAGGAAGAGAATAAAGGGAGAGAAGCTCTCAGACATGCAGTAGGAGAATGCAGTTCATTAAGAAGTCATGGGGGACAAGTAGCTTAGTGCTTCCAAGTAGCCAAGGCAGTTGCATAGACACAGTGAAATATATAATGAAGATTAAGTGGTTTAGTATTAATTAAACTGAAAGTAAGAGTTATATATGGTAGAGAAGAATGGTTTAGTGGTCTTTGCCCATGGAGTAGCCATTTTATCGACCTCACAGAATTTAGAGCCTGAAGGACTACACTAGATTGACTAGTTTGAGGATGTAAAAGGCCGTGAAATTTCATGTATGTGCTGTTCATAATATTGACGCCAGAGGTGTTACTTGGAATAAATTGTTGCACATTCAGAAAAGAAGTCAGAACAGAGATCACATCAAAACTTTCATATGCCCATCTGGATAAGCTGAGATATGGGCTTGAACCCAGTGATTCACAGACTTTGCTAAAAAAAGGAAACGAAAGTGTCATTAGACCACTGCAGGAAAATTCCTGTAGTGTTCCAGATCTGGGGAGATGCTGCCAACATAACCAGGTACAGCCATAACACCCACCAGATTAAGCACTAAAGAAGTAAAATTATCTGTGTTACTGTGGAATATTGTTCCATCCTACCCAGTAACTCCCACTGTGGCATAGCACTTTGGAGGACTGCTCCAGTTTGCAGAAGAAAATAAAACTGGGATGCACAGCCAGAGGGAATCTCCTGCCTGGTGGCCAAAGGTCTGAACTGTGTTTGTCATTGTTGCCTTATGCAGAAGGGTGGGTATTAGTAGCAGCTGAGTGTGGTACTATTAATTATCTGCCTTTGATTTAATACATAGGAGATTGAATCGGGGGGATTCGTGGGTTCAAGGGGCGGAACTGATCACTGTAATTATTCAGCTTGACCTTCCCTGTTACGAGTTAGGCATTTCGGTTTTCCTGTAAGTTAGTTGAAAGCGTATTTTTTAGAGAGAAATACAATCTTCAAGACTCCGTGTGATGGTGAGTACCACCTGGCAATCTATTTCAGGTTTTAATTACCCACCCCACTAGAAAATTAGTTTGTAAGTCATGGTAATTTATTTGTTCTAGATAATAAAGCCATTGGGGCTGTCTGTCCTTTTAGTAAGTGTTTTTACAGTGCCTAGTACAAAAGGATCTCTGATGGGAGCCTTGGTGCCACCAGAATGCACAAATAGCTTGTTAACTGGGAAAAAGCAAACTGTGTTTCTCTTCACTCGGATAGTCTTAAAGAATATAAGATTAGGGAGTTAGGCTCCTCAGTGCAGTGATTTCTTTTTCTTCCCTCATATTTCCCTTCCTTATCTTGTAGGCTATATGGTGATATTTTCAGTGAGGGATTGAGCATTGTTTTTCACTTCTGCTGTTTTCTGGGGCTGGCACAAAAAATGTTCCCCTTTTTCAATTTGTCAACTGCATTGACAAATTACCCTTTGGCAAAGAATACAGCACGGTAATTTTGGAGTATAACTCTTCTATCAGTCTGGCTTCCTTTATTTCTGCCAAGGGTATTGCTGGGAAACTCGGAGATATGGCTATGTATTTTTGTAAATATGCTAATAAGAATGTTGATCCTTGCAAAAAAAAAAAAGAAAAAAAAGGTGTTTTAGAATAAAGGAATAGTTAAAAGCAAAGAAATAGTTAAAGTCTGGAGGAAGTATGCAGCATGACTGCATGTTTGTCTGATTTGGAGCTGCTGAAATATTATCTCATATAGGTTAGGACTAAAAAGGTGTTAGGCTTTTTGAATCAGCTGCCAGTGGCTCTAACAGGCTCTTGGAAAGCCAAGGATTAGTCAGATGGAGGAATGTCTTGGCCAAAACTCTCTTTTCTCTGGCTAAACCCACTCCCTTGGCAGCGACGCATTGTATTCTTATAAAAGCTGCTGTGGAAGCTTGAGGCCAATGCAAGATTTTGTTATGAGTATTGGGTCCTCCTGGGACCAGTTAAAGTAGATGGAGAGCTCCTTTATTCTCTGGAATGTAACGGTGAATATGGGCCATTTCTAGGACATTCAGTTTCTTTTATGAACCTGCTTCTCCAGATTCCCCTTTTGTTTATCCAATCAGTACAAATGACTTCTTGACAAGGTTCCCAATTCTTGACAAGGTAAGTGGTTTTGTCTGTCATGCATTATAGCAAAGGACTGATGGCTCCAAACAATAGACATGTTGTTCCCATCTCAAGATGTCAAGTGCAAGCGTCTTTCAGCTGTGATTACTGGCATGCTGTCTTTGGTTCCATCTGAGATCTCTTAATCTTTCCTACAGTTGAGAGGACAGCTCACAACAAAACATTACCTAGCAACAAACATGCCTCAGGTTGGTTCGGGGAAAGCAACAGAAGAGTTGTTATTAATCACGCTGAGATGATGCATTGTGGTTTAAAAAATTGGAAAGGAAAGGCCAGATTAAATATTGACATTTAGTATATTCCAACTGTGCTAGCTTTCACTTTGGCTGACACTAAAATGTATATTCAGTGAAAATGGGAAATAAAAACCCTTGTCTGTGTTCTCCTGGATATCCCAAAGTGAAATAAAACCCCCAGCAGTGATCTGATATTTGGGGATGTTGCAGATGTAGCCTTCCAAATCTGAGAGGCTGAAGAGACTTCCATTCTGGTCCTAAGGGCTACAGCAGTTTGAGTGTCAAGAATACAGGGTAGATTGTTGTCAGTGGAAACCATTTTATTTTAAATGAAAACTTTGATGAGCTCGCTGTGTTAAAAAATTGGTTTAACAGATATAGTAGTGAAAGACCTGAGACTTAACAGCAGCCTACAATGTGCTGTATTTAAAGAGTAAATTTTGGTACATTTCCACCAGATGAAAGCCTGACTTTGCTTTAGCCATCTCAGCTCAATGGAGATCACTTCACAATGATCAGTTAGGCCATAATACATCAGATCTCTGTGATCCTCATGTCAAATGCCGAGTTCCTCTACAGATTCTAGGGAAGGGATGGTATCATGAGCTGTTATGGAAAATAGAAGTGTAAAAGGTGATAGTCTATAACCGAATAGGAAATAAATGCGGTCAGCGATGAGGAAGGCACTGTTGTATGCGGAGGTATTTTGATGTTAAACCACACTGTTCTGGAACAGTTGGGGAACTTTCCACTTGGTGCTTTCTCTCAGAGGTGGCAATTTGGAACCGATCCGCGCACTGCGGCGTGGGTAGTGTGAGCAAACAGTGTCACGAGTGGGCACGGGTGGGTGGTTGAAATCATCATTCACATTTTTTCTTCATATGATCTTCTCCGAGCTGAAATGGTGCCAGATCAGTCGGGCTGGTTCTGCTGAAGCCATTATTTTCCTGGTGGTAACTCATCACTGTGGCCGTCCTTTGCTACATGTGTTACCTGCAGGCAGTGGGCAAGGGGGTGCACACAGATCTGTGGAAGGACAAGAGGACTTGGAGAAAGGGCTAAAATAATCTAGTACTCATTTCTCTCACACCTTTTAAGTTAATTCATTAGCGCAAAGATAATTAATTCGAGGTGTAGCTGTCAACGTCCTTTTGAAAATTAGAGCTCCATGTTGACAAAAAATTACTGTTTGTTTTTTACTGGTTTCAGAAAATAAATGTCTTGTATTCATCAGCCTAACAACTTCAAGTTTGCTACTTCCAATGAATTAACTTGTTCACCTTCTGGCAAGAGCCTAGTTTTACTGCCTGTGTGTGAAAACCAGAAGACTTAAAGCAGAACAAAAAGAAAAATTATTCTCCGGAGACTTAAGATTGCTGGGGGATGATACAGGCTTGTGTAAAGTTTTGGAGTGATGCATACAATGTTCTTGTCAGGGTTTTTTTAAGCTGTTGCTGTATCCTTGTAAGTAGTTGAAAAATGTCTTTCCTCTGGTAATAGCCATAGTTTGTAGGTAATGGCTTGTCAGAAACACTGATGGTTCATAAAGATTAGCTATGTGAAAATGTCTGCAATGCTTTTTCTTGCTTGTCTGCTACCCAGAGGGTGCAACAGAGGAACACAAAAGAGGGGCTGGGAGTACATGGCGAGGAAGCAATCAAGGCATTTTTTTAAGAAGTAATAAATTGTGATTCTGAAAGTCCTGGAAATCCACGTGGTAGAGACATATGAAGAAGCCTTCGCAAATCAGAATCTTGCTCCTGATTCAGGGGCATCTCAGAGAACCCCCCTCAAAAGTTTGTCATCAAGGCTATGTGGTGATAGATCAGGTATAGTAGGATTTTTAAGAAGGGTAGAAAACCAGTTTGATTGCTTTCACAAAACCTCAGCATTAAACAAAATGTGTGGCTTTATGTGAAGGAAGCAATTAGGAAATATCTTGTATTTGGTATTTGACATTGCCACAAAGTTAGTTAACAGATTAAGAAACAATTTGAATTTTGGACTTTTTGTGCTAACATCGGTGGGAATTGAATGATGTCTTGATGCTCTGAAAGGCAACAGACCAATCTCAATACAAGTTTTCTCATGGATCTCTGGATTGTATGTAGTGTGACCTGCTGGTGCAAAATTGCTCTTGAAGATGGACTGAGAAACTAAACTGTACAGGAGTGTGAACCACAGAGCAGGTGAGGTGTAAGCTTGCTGAGAAAAACAGTTTAGAGCTAATTCAACCTTGTCAAAAATTTCTGCCACACTTGGTAAATAATTTTTTTAGGGAAGTATTCCAGTATTTCAATTTTTAAGTTGTCAAAACATTTCATTTCAGAATTTTTTTAAGTTTTAAATTTCACATATTTTCTACAAGACAACATATGTTGGAAAAGATTTAAATACTAAATTAAAAAAAGCATTTTTTCTGTTTGTTATTTACTTAATTCACTATCCTCAGCTGCCTGATTTCTGTTGGAGTTGAAAGAAGCTGAATATTTTTTGTAGTCCCATGGTTATGATGCACAATTAGAACATGGCAAATGAGAAGCTTCTCAGGAAAGATCCATCCACCTGGTCTTTAGTGATTTTGATTCAGGAAAGCCATGTTAGAGGCTCTTTTATTTCCTCCTCTTTTATCTTCTTCCTGCATTGCTACTCTAGCAGGTTGGGGGAGGAAGGAAGTTTGGCAGCCAGCAGGAATAAGAGTACTTGTCACCACTTGAGGGGGTTTGGGAGAATTTCTTCAGCAGATTGGAGGGAAGAGTGTAAAGTTCACATCAGCCTAGAGGTATGTGTGAGATTTGTTGAGTTGCTTTGGAGGTAGATGCCCTTAGTACACCCTGTTGTCAAAATCCTCTTGATTCTGGTTTGTTTGGGGTTTTTTTATAGACTAAATTCTCCTTGTGCCCCTGTTGTATCCACCGTACCTCCTTTTCCAGTTATCAAAACCTTTGCTCAGTAAAGTTACCCGATCCCCACTTTCCAGCTGGGGAGCTCTGCTGTGACTTCCCATGTAGTGCCAAAGGAGAGACCCTTTTGTTTTTCCTAAAGCTACCCTGGTGTCTGCCACCTCATCTGATTGTCACAGCTGCCTCAGTGATCACAGAGACCCGACCACGGCATTCCTGCTCCGGCTGCTTGCACCCACAAAGCGTCATGGAGAATGTGGCATGCCCACCCATCTGCCCTGCTCCCTTTCCTTGGGAGGACACCCTTGGCAGGACACCCTGGGGGCAGGGTTTTGTCTCAAACTTGGCCGGTTCCAGTGCAGAGAGTTAACTCTCTGCAGAGCTGGCTTCTGGCTGGGACACTCATTTTCCCACCTCTTTCTCCTTGCTTCTTTTTTTTTTAGAGGTGCAAAGCTGCCATCATTTCATTAAAAAATAAATTCAGAAATACTCATAGAAACATGCTCTTCTTGTTGACATAATTATGAAAACCTGGGCATCCTTGGAAAGGCTGAGTGTTGCAACAGGAATCTTGTCAGAGTTGTGTCTTTTTATCTTGTCATGGGAGTTTGACTCTACCATAGGAACTGAAAGTGGCTAAACCTCTGCTAAGAACATCTTGAGGGAGCTTTCATGCAGAAGGAGAGAATGAGGGACTTAAGGGCATAAAACTGAGGTATCATCAACCTGTCAGGGTACTGGCACTCAAAAGCAGCTGTCCTTGATTACTGTCTATCAGTGACATCATGCCTTAAAACTGGAGTTGCTGAAAATAATTGCAGTATTTTAAAATGAAATTGTCCCTTATAGAAGAAGATGCTACCTTGAGGGACCTAGAGATGAGAACCTGTTTTGTTGGGTTTTTGGCAGCAAATAGAAGCAGGCGAGGACGTGTGTTAGCACTTTGGTGCACAGTGCAATCTGGTAATGTCCAAAACTTGGATGCCATTACGGTTTTGCAGCCGGCATATCCAGCCTTTCTCTAAACAGACACATTTTTCTGCTACAAAATATTGAAAATTTATTTTAATGTGTCACCTGTCAAATCCATGCTGGTCTGTTTTTTGCCAGGGCATGGCCTCAGTTGAACATGCAATATGAAAACATATTCCTATCAGGAAAAGCAATGTGCAGGGCACATCTTTTACCTTTGTGTTGTCAGCTCAAGTAGCTGAGGCTTGCTGGGCAAAGAGTCTTAGTCCAAGTACCACCAAGCCTGCAGATTTCATTTTAGCTATGCTTCATAGCGAGGGGAGATGTTTTTCCTTCCAAGCTGGATTTCTGTGCCTGCCCATCCCTAATACTGAAAATGGGCTTCTTTCTTCATGCTCTGGCTTGTAGTCAGCTTGGGAATAGTCACCACATTCTTGCCAAACAGAGTCACGTTCCTTTCTAGTTCTGACAAAGGTCCCTGGTTCATTCCCTGTCCCAGGTTTGTCAAATATCTCTGATATCTGGTGCACGTGAGAGGAAAGCACACACGCCTCACTTTGGTCAGACAATTTCCATAAGTTTCCTCCATTTCAGTTCTCCTTGCTGTTTGCCACAAAGTGTTGTCTGGAAGAAACGGTGACACTTTCTGCTTCTCCTCTTCATGCAGATTTTAGTCTTTCTCTATATAAAATGTTCCTTTCATGTTTTTGAATCGCTGATAGTGATGAACCAGAAATAAATTTGTAATATAAGTGTGATGTCTGAGCAGTTTTTTCAGCAGAAGCTACAAAGAACTTCTTTGAAATACATGTATATAGTAAAAATGAGTAAGTCTCTATTATATCTGCCCTAGATTGGCTGGACCCCACAGAAGCAAGTATTTTACTTTCATCTGGTAGAGAATTTATTTTTAAATAAAATCTGGTGCAAGGAGTGGTTATGGTAGAACCAAATGGAACAGCATGGTTTGAAAAGAGGGCATGTCCTGAAGCACAAAGGAATGGAGGGAAGAGCTGGAGTGCTGTTTTCAGTGTGTGGATGCTGATCACAAGTGGTAACAGATTTTAAACTTAAATACTCATCTATATACAGGTATCAAAGGTAAAAGAATGAACTCAAACATATCCTCGCCCTCTTTGATGTTATATGATTTAAAATATGTGCTGACATTCAAGAGATGAAAGGTGGGACAAGGGAAAAATGTAGTTTTTATGCAAGAGGTTTGCTAGCAGTTTTCAAAGATTTTGGTCAGTTTTAATACTGAGAAGATTGTTTTAAACACAGTAAACTTCTGAACAGAAGAAAATAATCATATCTGATTTTACCCAACATTCATATAATCATGCACAACAATTAATATAAATAGAAATGAGTATTTTGAAAGGCAGGATGCAAACCATCTGCATGATGGGTCTGAAGTGGGGACTTGCAGGCTGATTCTGACCAGGGAACCGGTCGCAATGCAAGAGTGTCCCGCAGCTGGGGCTGACAGACCCCCTTAGAGGAGAGGGGTGTTCTGCCTGAGCTCTGTGCTGTCACAGTCTCTCCAGAATGGAACAAGTTTGCATGGAACTGTCTTGGAGTGTGGTAGCTTCAAAAGTGTGATCGTACCTATTATGCTGAGAAACCTGATTTAAGATTGATATGGAGAGCATTTAGGTGGTTGGAATCTGCTCCTCTGGAGAGACCTCATGAAGAGGAAGGAAAATACCTGTACATATTTATATTTGAGGCTTTTACAATTGAATAAAGGCAACATTAAGAGTTTGAATATTTTTATATTTGCCAAAACCAAATTTTTGCCCTTGTCTCTGTTTCTAAGCAAATATGAGCCTACAACAACCACTATTGTATCCTCAGGATATTGTTTTCAAGTAGACTGTAGAGCTCAAAAGCAAATGATCTAGAAATGGAAAATGTGGTACATTGGGCAGAGTTTGGGGGAATTTATTTTTTTTAAGGCACAGATAGTTGGTTTCCGTCTATCTGATAGTGAAATGAGAACACGATTAAGGCCAAGAATGAGTCACTTTGGGCAATTCTTAGTTTGCAACCCTCTGCTCAGACCATAAGTTGATGTTCTCTTTTATCATGAACCCTTTGCCCCACAACTCTTTGCTCATTTTGGAGCCACCATGTCATGGAGAATTTGTTCATGCTGTTGTTCCTGCAGGATTGTTCCACTTATCTCTTGCTACTGTTTGCAGGCTTTTATGCTCCTGACTTACTTCAAACATCTCTTAAGTTTTAGAGCTCTGGCTATGTTTGTGAAGCTCTGGGATGGACAGACTGACCCTCACTTCTTGTTTACGTTTTCACTTTAACCTTTCAAGATCTTTTCTGCTTGGGAAGAGAGCAAAGAGGGTGACAGGATCTCTCTGCCTATTTGCTGGGCAGTGTTTTGTGAGAAGTTTTGTTTGATGGAGGTTTTGTTCATTTGGACAGTGTGAGAGAAGAGCTGGCTGTGTTAAAATGCAGGTAGAGCAGTGCCGGCATCAGAAGCACTTGTGGATGACCACAGTATTGCAGTAGTGAATGGAAGGTGGGTTCTGTGGTACAGTAAGGAGTGAAAAAAACGTGTGCTGTGAGTGGAAAAGGGGATCTAATAGTACATAAATGGACTAAAGGAGATAATTGAGTAGACAAATGCCTGGTCCTTCATAAAGAAGATGAAAGGACAAAGTGTTCAGCAATGAGTGTGGGGAGGAGTGTGAGCAGGGAGAACAGTGCTGCAGCGTGAAGGCTGCCTCACCTGGAGCCCTGTGCCCCCTCCATCCTCAGCGTTAGCAGGTAAACTCATGCATGTTCATAGCAATAGAAATAATAACAATAATGAAAATTGGTAGCAAAATCAAATTAATGTGGTCTCCTGCAGCAGAAATATTTACCCGATGTGTCCTGCCAGTTACAGAGATTGGCATTAAACCTAGACATTACCTCATCTTCCTGGGCAGACAGCCTATTTCTATGCTAAGCAAGTCTGCAGGAGTGAACAACTGAATACCTGCCTGATTAGCTGTGCAGCAGCAGATCCTGGTTAGAAGCGATTTCCCTCAGCGCTTTCTCTCCCTTTTGCTCGCATGCTTGCTCCCTGCAAGGTTTGTCACCATGCCTTATCAAACTATGTTTTTCATCTTGAAGGGCACGTTGCAGGGGAGATTGGCCAGACAGGTGGGCTAGTATAAATGCTGAACCAAATCAGAAAGGTCAAGAAGAACAGAAGGAAAAAAGTGTGTGTATATGTGTGTGTGTGTCTCCCTCCCCGTCTCTGCATGTGTCGGTGCCAGCTAGGTGAAACTGGATTAATGAGGAAGAGAGAGATAAGTGTTAAGAGGATTGTGCTATAAAAGGAGATTTTGGGGTTTTGAGAATAGATGAGGGTTTCTTTATGAAAACTTTAATTGGCTACCTTAGATCATTTCTTTAGCTTTGTTCCTGGGTGGTAAATCATAAGTTTCCTGCTGGGCGTAAAATCATAGCATAATTATGATAGTTGGCCTGTGTAGTGTGTCTTCTATCGCAGACTCCCAGCATGCTGTATATTCCTTAAAAAATTAAGCCTCATAATGTATTTCAGACAAGTAGTCTGACAAGTAGTAATAAAAATAGTAATAGGAAAAAAACAAAGTGGAGGAAAAAAAACCTTCAGCAAAAACAACAGTTGCTTTTGTTGCAACACCTTTAAAAGAGCATCATAACTCTTACATCCACCTGCTTGGCTACAGCTACTCTTTTTTCCATAGCAAGGTTCAAGGACTCCAGGATACAGTATCACTGTTACTGATTTGTCAAAGTCCTCACAGTAATGCCTTTGTGAATTCAAGAGCTGCAGATGTCTGTAGGTCACTCCTCTACCTTGGTGTTGGCATGCTAGTATTTTCCCATGGATACCTGTATTTCCATTTCAAACCTGCATGAAGCTGGACACCCCGCTACCTTTGTCCTCTCTCGTCACTTGGCTCCATTGCTTGCATTATCAAGAAAACATGCAGCAACGTCACAGTCAAATGAAGCCTCTTGTTCTTCCGGTTTGATGTTCATAAATCTGAAGTCATTTCACACAAGAGTAGTATTTATGCAGTAGATTTCTTATCTGTTTTGATCAGTGGATGTATTTCTAAATTTTGGTCCACTCAGCTGTTGAAAATGATGAGGAACTACCTAACAGAGAAAAGGTCTGGGCTGATTTGCCTCTTCCACCTTCTTCTGTCCTGCCAAAACACGTATGGCTTCTACTGGACCTGCTCTGCTGTGTGGCCAGACTCTGGCAGTAACTTTCCTCCTCACACTTACTGGTCCTAATTCTGAGAAACTGTATGCCAAAACACGCATTGCTCTCCTGGAAATAGCATGGGGACTGGAGATGTACAGTCCAGGACCAATAGACCTATAGAATAGCTGAGTTATTTTTCAGGAGGGGAGTTTTCTGTTGGTAAACAGCAGCAAGTTGCTGTCTCCTGGGTGTCGTAAAGGAGGAGAAAAACCTTAAAAAAAAAAAAATCCTTTGTCTTTCAACTGCAGGATTAAAGACACTACAAAAACACTGAAGTGGACATTGGTTCTCCACCCTCTAATTAATTTGTTTTAATTTGTAATGCTATCATTTCGGTTAAGCAGCATTTAAGATTTCTGTCAGAAATGTTAAAGAAAGCTCACAAAAGAATAGGGAATCAAATGTTCAGCCTTGGTTATAAGGATTTTGTTATCGTTTTCATTAAACATCTTGAGACAATAGCACCATCGTATAGTGAGGGTTTAAGAGGCAGCAGTGTAAAGTATGTGCCATCAGCAAAAGGGGAGCTGTGCCCTGACATTCCTCAAGAGAACAGTGGGAGGTTATAGCCCTCTGGAGCAGAGAAGGAAAAAGATGTTTGCTTGATCTCAGTAAATTATGTCAAAGCTCTGCATTTCACCAAAATATCTGAGGGAGGTCTCTGACCTAATTGTTTTTTCTTTCCTTTGCAATATGAAAGATAATCAAAGTCTGTATCACTCCTGTATTTCCATTACTTCATAGTCAAACAAAGGGCACTCTCCTGTTACTAGTGATTTGAACTAGTTTGATGTAGGCAGAAGACCTCGAACACGTTTCCGAGAGGTTATTGAAGTGGTAAAAGATGGGCAAAGTCAGATTGTCCTCTTTATGAAAGTACAAGTAGACTGCAAAGATATTTCTGGGTGTTAGTTTGTACCTAAATTATAAAAGTAATTTGGCTTCTTGATTTAAGAATTAAATCTTCCACAGCATTGGGGACAGCTAGTTTGTTGGAAGATTGAGCTGCCTAAGTTATCAAAGTATACAAGCATTATCTTGTCAGATGGGAAAAGCACTAGTACTCTAAACACGAGTTTGAAGGCGTCATCTCCATAACCCTTGTGCCTGCAGGCAGGAATGACTAACAGAAGACGAAAAAAGTAGCTTATTTCTGAAATAAAGTGGCATTTTCCATTCTGTCATCTGCAGATGAGAAGAATGGACATTGAGTTATGACACTGCTCTCTAAATCTTTCTCAGGGGAAAACAGAGGCGGAACATAATCTTACTTTTTTTCCAGAATATTTCCTCACTCAAGGCAAAAGAAAGAACACCATTGCTTAAGATGTGACAGAAAATATTATGTTGTTTCAGTAGTGATGTACAGTGCCAGCACAACCTGTGCGGCTTTTTGGCCAGCGATCGTCCAAAAGTGAACAAATTTTTTTTTTCAGTATGTTCCGAATGAAAAGTTTCCTTTTCAATTTCAGGGCTCAGACACGAAAAAAAAAGTGAGTCACTGGTTACACATTTCTTTTTGGCAAGCACTTTTGCTTCTACTCAAAAACTAGATGCGTGTAGAAGTTGTCTTGTGGCTTATCTTTTGACCTGACAATTTACGTCTCCATCTAAATTGGAGATGTAGCAGGTTGCCAACAGTATGGCATGGTTATCAGCAATCTCTGCCTGCGTCAGTACGACAAAACAGGGCTGGCACTCTATACCTGATGGCAAACAAAGTTACTTCCTCTTCAATATATATCCTTTGTGGCCTTGGACTCCTAGATTCACTGGATGAATGGTGGTATCTTTGCATTAAGCAGATGTATCCTTTCACCTGATGGTTATAAACTCATGAGCCTCCACCCCCACCCTGAACTGTGATCTCCTGCATTTTCTTGACTTGAGTGTTTTATTTTGCCACTTCTTTACAAATCCTATGAGCTTACTCTGTAGTGATATTTACCCTAGGATATCATGCCATTAAAATGTAAAAGCTATCCTGTTTTACTTACATAAACAGGTAAAATACAGTCAATCAATCAATAAATAAGGAACAAATAAATAAAACACAGAGCTTGCTTTTTTTTCAATAGCAGTGTTGTTAGCAGTTGTCAAATGGATATGCAATGTAACTTCAATTCCTTAGCTTTCTGTTTTCATCCACTTATCAGCACTTCAGATCATACACTACCTTGGATATTGATAATCTGATTTTGCCAGTTCCTTATTGTTTTAGTGGTAAAATTGCAACTCCAAATAAACAGACTCTTGGCCCATTGCACTAGAACACAAAACTAAAGTGTTTCCTTCATGCCTTTTGTAAGAAAAGAGGTTTTCTGCATAAGGTTGAGTGGCAGGAATTTAAATACTGTCATGTGTTTTGCAGACATAAGTGGAATAGGCAGAGCTCAGATCTGAGAAGAGCCTGTTGAGTCTTTGTTTACCATACTCTATCAGTGGCATCCAGACCTCTGTGAGGGCTGCACGGGAAGAGACAGTATCCTCAACATCCTAAATTTTCAGCTGATTCACAGCTGCTGCTGTCCTGGTGTTGCGGTGGGAGGGTGCACTCTGTGCTCAGCAGTGCTGTCTGTGGACAGGGAGCAAGTGTCAGGAGGCTCCTACAGCTGCATGGAGAGATGCTCAGCTGCTCTCCTGGGGGACAGGGAAACTGAACACTCATCTCCGCTGAGACAGGAGCTCTGGCTCACTTTCATTCTTCACAAAGCTCAAACTGCTTTTTTAATGCAGTGTGGTGTTTACCAGATGCTGCTAAGCTCTGGATATTTTCTTCTGATAATGTTCCAGACACTTAAAATTAAACGAAAATTATGTACTAAACCCACTGCAAAACATTTCTTCGCTGTTTTAAATTCCCAAAGAAACAAGGCTTTGGTGACAGTCTGTGAACACTGTGGGCATATGTACACACATGGGTGTATGCTTATGTAGACATTCATTTACCTGTACGTTTGCCTGCTTTGCACCCTTCACAACAATTTTGGAACCAAGAATTCCCTGAAAGAGGAACAGGTCTTAGAGATGGAATGGTTTCTTCAAAAGTGAGAAGCAGGTGAAAGAGAGTCCTTGCTAGTGAGCTCATTGAATGAAAAGCTGCAGGAAGAGCCCCATGCCTGATCAGCTCCAGAGTGTGGGCAAGAAGGGGATGCCATGGATGCTTCAGCAACGGGAAGAACTCTTTTTTAGTGCTTGTGTCTCACTGAACCAGAAAGCTCTGGGTCAAATCAGATGTCATTAGTTCAGCTGTTCACAGACCCATGTGGGATTTTAACATCTCTTTTGAAGAGCACATAGGGTGAATGAATACTGCCACGTTGGTATCTCCAGAGCTGCATGTTCTCCGGTAGCAAAGGAGTTTGAGTAACAGCCTGGATGCCTTGCCTGCACATTTCATCAGAGCTCCTCAGCAAGGCACAGTTGCTGCTGCCTGAAAAGGCTTGAAGGTGGTTCCCCTTCCATATCCATTTATTCTTGTATTTGTGAATCAGACAGGAAAGGAACTTGCCAAGTTGAATCAGTTGTCAAGGGCCATGTTGTGGTCACCTTTGCTCCAGGAGCCGGTCTTGGACCTCAGATTTCTTTAACATAATCTAAAAAGCCTTCAAGGTGACAATTCATTTCAGTTGTTACCAATTAAAGATGGATTTGAATTGGCAATTTAGGAGCAAAAGACTGTGTTCTGGCCACTTTGGGTTTGGGGGCAGAAGGAGGGGGGAGTGATATGAGAGTCCAAGGGTCCTTTTTTCTTATTAACACGCTTCAGGTGCAGTGCTGATTAACTGATTTTCCATTCACAAAATCTACTGTAGATTTTTCTTTTCGTTCACATTTCTCTATCTTGTAGTTAAAAACAGAGATTGGATTTTTAAGTATCTCAACTACTGAAGGACAATAGGTTCAAGTTTTATTAGTGGGATTTTTTCTTAAGCTTTAAAAATTGGCAGAAAGGATGGCTAAATAAATTATATTATGGTAGTGAAACTAGAGTTTAATTGAAATGGTTTTGCAATATCCTATGTACTTAGATGCACTAAAGAGGAGACAAAAAATATATACTAAATGCTTTATTATCGATTTACTGATGATTTTTTACTAATCATTAAGATGGTGGTGTTGTTAGTAAGAATTTAGGGGGGTTTAGGGCCTGTTTTTCTTTTTAGTTGCCATATTAGAGAATTCTGAAAGCCTAGTTTAGTTACTGAAACAGGAGTTAGCCTTGGCTGTAACCAAAGGTGGGCAATATTTTTCCAAAGTGGTGAGAATGTGGTATGAAAGAAAAGGCGTCAGCCTTAGGGAACTTTCCTCTGCTAGTGGGCTGCCCAAAATGTTGATTTTATTTTTTTCACTGACCTGTTTCGAATCTGTTGATTCATGACATTATTTAGTCTATATTTTCTGATCTTTCAAGATGCCATGGAATGTACCTTGAGAGATGGATAAAAATAGTATAAATTGAATTAAGAGGTGAATGTTGAGTAGGAGGTTAGGTAAGGAGAAGAACATACTTTTCATAAAGGCTTCTGATCTATGGAAAATTAATAAGTAATAATTTTCAGAATCTTAAAAGTGTTCACAGATCTCATCCTACTCACAGTGTGTATCTGTCTCCATGTACACACAGCTGTGTGTGGGATGCCCTCCATCACTACCCTTGCTCAAATAAAACAGTGTTTGCTTACAACAAGATTTAATGAATTCCCCAAAGACCAGGGTCATGCAGTTGAGCATCAGTTGAAGATGAAGCTGCTTCCTGTAGTAATTTTTTTCTGGATCGTGCAGTGTTTGACAGTAGGTAAGAGAGCTTGTGTGATGCTAGGAATGTAGTAAAAAGCAATGTGGATAGATACACCTTGGTGTATTTTGATGGTCATACACACGTGAGACTTGGTGTATCTTGAACAAGAGTCACTTCCAGCCTTCTGAGGTTTTTTGGATCTCATGCCAAGAGCTTTTATGCACTGTGAACTTGTGCAAATCACTGCTCTTTGGATGAGTAACAGAACAGATATACAGACAAATGATAATGTGTTGAATGTGGCTGTTTAACAAGTTTAATTGAAACATCTTATCTTGAAGCTCTTAATATAATTCACAAATAGCAATTTAACTGCCACGAAAACACTTAAAGTGGGGTTGACATCATTTCACCCCCCTTTTTTTAAACAGCAGATGGAGTGATACATAAAGAGGTTTTGTTTTCCTGTGTTCTGCAGGTAATCATCATTAAAGTTGGACTCCAGAGCTTTTAACTCCAAAACCATTAGAAAATTACTGTTAGACCACTGGTAATGCATGCACTTACTTGATTCAGCTGTGAATGCTGAATTATGTGTTCATACGTGTTATGTAATGTTGAAATCCAGTTATATAAACCTTTAATGCATGAATAGGGGAAGATTGCATAGAGGGAAAGGTGAAATGTCACATCACATTGGCCCGCTACTTTCCAACCTGACTTTTGGCTTGACACATCTACTTAACTGAAGGGCCACATCTTAAATTTACTCTCAAAATGTCTGTGCTCTGCTTTATACAAAGCAATGGTGTGTGATCAGTGGAGGAAAATTAAAAATGTGTGGCTGGATATGCAATTGGGTTCACACTGCCTTCACTTCAGTAATTTCATGTTTGAATACCAGATCTTATGACTCCTCTGATGCTGTCTGAAGGTGAAAAAAGTCTCCTGGAAAAAAAAACCAAACAAACCAAAAAAACCCAAAGAAAGTATCCACTGAAGTGCGATTAGAATAAGCATCAGACTGGGGAGGGACAAAAACCCCAAAGAGAAATATTCTGCTTCTGAAAACAGAAAATTTGTGCCATTACTGTAGAGGCAAAGTGTTGAGACTGTAGCCCCAAGTTTACGTACGTGATGTTTTTAGTGTGTGGCTGTTCAGAGCACCCCATGTCTTGCAAATGATTTTCTTCAGTTTGTTAAATGTATTTTAGGCTCTGAAAGTCTCAGGCACAGGGAAAGAGGGAGTAGAGAGGAATGACTGTAACAGGTATTAACATTTGCACCTTTTTTTTTGCTCAAAGCTGAACATGGAGACCTTACAAATCACTGAGTGCCAGAGTGTTAGAGAGAAAAAAACATTCATGCTAGCAAAAGTGTAATAAAATTTGATGACTAAAGCAGTAAAATGGTGAATTATCTTTATTGCTGAAGTTCCAGGGAAGGATTGAAGTTGTTTAGCAGACCTTTATATCCTATGTCTTTTCCTTTTATTTGCTTTTCAAAGCAATACTGCACAAAAATGGCGTCACTTGGGCACAGTGTCACAGATACCAGTCTGCAGTCCCCATGGGATCTGTGGTGCATCATTTTGCTCACTATGATGCAATCTCTGCCCTCACTACAGGTTGGGCAAAAAGCACCTTAGCACTGAAAGCAATCCAGGAGGGCTAGATGCAATGGGAATGGTGGAGACGATTTCAGGTGCTTTTGTTGCTGACTGACTGGAAGCATTTCTCTTCTCGGGAGGAAAGGGAACAGAATGCCTCAGAAAGGAATTTTGTTGCCAGACTTTGTAGTTCTGACAGGTTTTGAGTCCATAGTAAGACACGTGACTTTAGAGAGGTTCACGTTATTGCAAGGATCATGCTACCACATGTCCAGAGGTGTGGCATGTGCAACGGAGATTAGTAAAGCAGGAGAGAGAGGGTAAGATGTGAGTCTATAAACAGCAGATAAGACTAAACATTTATTCTGAGATTTTCTTGCTTGAAATGTTTCTTCACATAAATGAACTATATTATAAATGAACAATATTAATCTGGCTGTTCCTGATTTTTTTTAAAAATTATTAGTTAATTATTTTTTTGCTGAGAACATGATAGTAAAAACAGTCATCAAAGTGAAATTTTGAAATTACCTGATGGTGGTACTGATATACATCAATGTTATTTACAGATGAATGGCTCAGACTGTATTAAGTCCCTCCGAAGGAGGCAGCAGCTGATAACCCCTCCTGAGTCACTGCAGGGGCAGTGCCAGTGCCCTTGCTGGTCTTTTCTGAGACCAGACATTTCCTGTAAGGAGCGATGGTGAGGCAGCTCTGGGTGGTTGGTGGTTGGTATTTAATGTCGTGGACAATACCTCTTTGCCAGAAAAGTGTTTGATGCCAGTTCAGGATGATCAGCTTCTTCAGAAGCAACATATGTAGGTACCAGCAGGCTGATGGGAACACTCTTGGTTCCTGTGCATTTGAAATTCCTGCTGAGTTACAGGCACTTGCAAATCTACGTCCATACGCAATATGATATGGATGAGTTGTTTAGAAATATATTTGTTGAGTTTCTTTGGAATTGTTCTTAATACGTGAAACCTTGAAGATACAAGTTCCTGTTAGCAAATCAAGGGCTGAAATTCTTCATTATAATGTTGGAAACAAATTTGAGAAAAGAGAAATGGAGTAAATCGGATCAGGAACAACTTAGTAACTACTGGTTAGGACCTTTCAGGTATAAATTAGCTGAGGAAGCTGAGAAGCATTTCAGCACTGAGTTCCCTTCCAGGGCACTTTTTTTCCAGGAGTAGCCAGGCAGCTTCTGGTTATTGCCAAGTAGAAATGAAACATCAAACAATCTCCTGACCTTCATCAAACTTCCCCTGTAACTTACTGCACTGCAGCTTTGTTCAGGTGGCGCCTGTTAGTAAGCAAATAAAATGTTTGGTATTAAGTTGGGGCATGCAAAACATTTCTTGGAATGTTGATTTCCTGTTTTTGGTTTTCACTGCTCCCTAAGAAGGTAATTGAAGTGCAATTCTACCCAGTTATCCTGCACGATAAACTTTGTTTTTTTAAAAAAAAACCTCTTGGCTTTCCAGTGTCATACAGAGCATTTATGTTAAAAATGGGCACTCTAAGAAAGTATGAGGGAGTGGCAATTGCAGCATCTTATGTCTCCACCTTTAATTCCGAGGTGGAGCCTTTGGCAAGGGGAAGCTCTGTACCGAAAATGAATGCAAATAATTGGCACAATTTATTTTCTGTCATCTAAAACAGTAGATACCAAAGTATTCATCTGGTTAACACTTTACCACCTCCTGTATATGGTATTGAGCCTCAGCTTTTTAAAAGTAGGGGGAGTGGGATAGCATCAAACAGTTTTTTGGCCACTTTTGTGATTTCCTTCTTGGCATGCCCTCTTTCTATAAAGAATTCCATGAATTTACTATGAATGAAGTAGCTTTACCACCTTCCACCCTCCACAACAATTTCTTGAGGTTGTTATGTTTTCTGTAGGGATTTTTAGAGGGGAAAGGGGTGGATAAATGGCATCCCTACAGAACAGAGTTAAGGTATTTCTATTCTGTAAGCTGTGCATTTCCACAGCGTTTAAACATACAGATTTCATGTCAAGCTTGGTCTCTGAATTTTTCTACTTTCTAAAGCTGCTTCTTTTTACAATGCCTTAGAATCCTTTCTCTTTTTTCCTTCTCCTAAACTGTGGTTATGTTCTCTCAACAATAACTCTAAGTCAAATGTCTTCCTTTTGTTTGGAGGATGGTGCTGTATTTGAAATGCATCTGATGTATATATTATGAAAGCTAAATGGTAGGGAGAGGAAGACGGGCAAAATGTGTGTGTATATGTCATTACAATAATTTACAAAATGCTCTGCTTTGAAAGTCTAAACCTTATTCAAATGTAGGTTGTGTAGTCTTCTTTGATTTTTTTCAAGATCTTATCCTGTATGTTTTCTACTGTACAAATAGAGACTCCCAAAAGAAGTCTAAAGTAGATTTGTGTGTGTGTATTAATTATTTTTGCTTCCATTTAAACAAGCTGTCTTTACAAATTAGAAGTGCCCAGAACATTGTATTTGATCACTGAGAAGCAAGGCACTGCTTGTTTGGTATTTGAGAGAAAGAGAAAAAAAAAAAGAAAAAGCTTTATTAAAGCGACATCTCGGGTTTGGGTTGCTTAGCAGATAAAACTGTTCCTGGTGGTATATGGAGACCTGTTGAGGAGGAAAGGAGCACAGGTCTGTGTTACCTGTCCATGGGCTGTTGAACCCTCTTTGATTTAGCAGCCAGAGCTGAATTTTGTCTGGTGCAATGCATGCTTATATCTTAATGTGTCTGTCTTTTCTGTAAGGGTAATGCTGTCTGGTTTTGGAAGCAGAAAAAGGACAAAAGATATAAAAGCTTGCAGTTTCATGTTTTTAATCCTGCTTTTAATATTTTCGCAGGCAGCTACTTGCTTTGTATTGAATTTAAACTACTTGGATTTTTATTTCCTGCTAATCTCTGTATATTTCTTTCAGGTTTTTTTGCTGTTGCGCTGCAATGTAGTTGCAGCACCACAAAATCCAGTTATTTCTGTTAATATAGCTTTTGCTATGTAATGCATTGTACTTTTTCTATTTGTTCTTCTTTCCTGCCCTCACAGCTACCTATACTGGGCTCTGCCCAGATACATCTTGGAGATTTGTTCTAAGGCAGTTACTCTTGATGCCATTCTCACCATATCCTAGGACATGGGTATTTTCAGGCAGCATGGTGGAGGCAGGGAGAGGCTGTGGTTTAAGTACTTCAGCTCTCTTCAGCTTAGAGAGGATGTTTTTTCTTTCTGCTGCATGTTAAAGCAAACTTGAGGCTTGTCTGTGTTTCAAGACTGGACAAATAAGTGGGGAGCTGTAAATGTTTTTCTAACCCTCCTTCCTGCTGAACCAAGCAGAAATTCTATAGCAAAGAGAACCTGAACCATTATTTTGAATAGTGATGTTAATTGTACCTCATCATCCATTACCTAATCAGGTCATGCTTTATTTTGTTCACTTTAAATTATCATTCAGATTTGGTTAACCCAGGAATGCAGAGTAGTGACATTAAATACTTGGTTAATTTGAATATCTTACGATTCAGCAAACCAACCTCTAAATATCAATAACAGAATGTTGGAGTGGCTGCAGCATTCTTTCAGCATCGTATAATTTTTATAGACTTGATTGCTCATTTTATTGCTTTTTTTTTTTTTTTTTGTATAGTTCTTCTCATTTGCTCCCAGGAGAAATTTCAAGTTGAAATAGTAGAGTGAGCAATATTTTCAAGTACTTCAAATGGTAGAGAAACAGAACTAGTCCACAAAAAGATTTAAAAAAAAATTGTACTTCCGAAAGAAAAGCATACTCGCAGTTAAATAAGAGTGTATATCCTTCAGGAGTTTTGAAAAGTTCTTTCACTCCACACAGTCAAGAGCCCTTTTGGTAACCAGCAACTCTTCCATGATGTGGAACAGATCCCCCACTTCCTCTGCCAAAGAAGATATTATTTTACATTTACATTTACATTTACTTTCTTGCAGTTAATGTGGTATTAAAGCCTTCTCTTGTACTTCAACACAGACTGGGTTATAAAATCAGATGATCATTCTTGCAGTGATTAGTCCGCTTGAATTCTTGCATTGCGTCCATTATCCTTGGCACCTCATTACCTGTCTGAGGGTCTCTGTCCATCAAAGAACTGATATTTTAATGAGATGGATTGCAAAAGTTTATTTTGCTCTATTTGCTGAAATGCTGCCTGTTAGATTGGACCTACGAGGTCTTGGTGGGCTGTGCAGTACTTAGGTGGCAACCCATCATCACCTGGCCTCTTGCCAGTCCTGAAGGACGTGATAGCTTTGCTGGTTCTCATCCTGTAAAAGGCTTTGCGCTTCATTGGAAATAGCTGCTATGTCAGGCCCATTCTGGCAGATCTGCTGGCAGATTAATTATCATTGGATGTGTACGATTTCGGGGGCAAAAAAACCCTGTCAAGTGCTAACTGTATGAAGAATTTCAGCAAATAATTTCTCATCTTCAGCTGAAATACTTTTGTTGGCCTAGTGTGGTTTGTGCTGAGCCAATAATAATTTTTTTGCTTGCTCCTCACACTATCTCTTCTTGGTGTAAATTAGAACTTTTTGGCAAAAGGATAGATTAATACTTAGTCCTTGCAGAGTGCTACAGCAGCGTACTTGACATCTGTCTTTTTTAACGTTAAATGCGCTCTGGATGTCTCAAGTATTTGTCAAGTTCCTACTCAAGCTGGGACTTAAACCTGAAATTTAGTCCAAAGTTACAAGTCTTCTGGTGTTTGTTTCCATGCAGTGTGTCCGTAGCTCATTCAGTACTGCACTCACTGCAGTAATTTTACTGCCTCTATTAAGATTTTGGATTCCCTGTTTTGTCTATATGATTGTTTTGCTGCCTTTCATTATAATTGATTGGCTAGCTGAGTCTTCCTTTAGAAAACAATGGAATTTTTCCGCATTAAGGCAAAAGCAAGGAGAGACTGCAAAAGTCATGAGAATCTCAGAACACAACCTTGTTTTGGTTTTGGAATAGAGTATGTGGAATTACAGCTGCAGGAAGAGTCTGAGAGGAGTCTCAGACAAATCAGAATTTTTTCAAAACATCTTCTGTTTCTATCCACCTTCTCATCTAACTGAAATTCACTTTCATGTTTCAACTACTGCTGTGTACTTTTCTCTTGCCCTGACAAACACAGTCTTGCTCATATCCATGGCAAATGCTCCTGCAAAGATTGTTGTCCCAGCTTGTCACTGAAGTTGGTGATGAATGTTGGCATCACTGGTTGATCAGAGACAGGAGCTGATATTTCAGTGAGAAATGAGATGTGATAGGTAGGAAATGAATAGGTCTCGAAAGCAAAAGCAAGCAATTTATGTGCTAGAGTTTTTGTTATGGAGGAAGAGGAATTGGTGGAAGGATTAGAAGAGTGACATGAGCAAACTTTCCTTAGCTTTGCCCTTTCAGCACCAATGCTCTTTCTTGAAAGCCCTTTTCTGGGGACACACCCTCTGGGCACTCACAGGATCCTTCTCCCTTGCTGTTGTGTCTGCAGAAACGTGGCAGTGATGAGGTTAGGGTATTGCTCTGACTTACATCACTGGATGGTTTTCTTGCACTCTCTCTCTCTTTCAGTGTTCATCTTGGAGACTGCAGGGCTCACGCAGCTGGAGAAAGGAGTTTTTGCTCGCAGCCCTCTCTGCAACAAGGCTTACTCATGAGACTTTGCATACTGGCAAAACTGGCATACTTAACCCTTATCTAACAAGCAGCCTCTCCAATCCTTTGCCTACGTGTTTGCCTACGGATCCAGCCTTAAAATTACCTGGATGGCCTCCTACATAAATCTTGCCCCAGTCCAGCAGTCCCTGCCAAGCCTGTGCTTGGCAATTTGTTGGTCTGGACCTCCCTTTTCTGATCAGTCTCTGCAGCCTCTTCCTTAGCCATAACCCCTGCAGTACAGCCATCTGTCTAGCTCAATGATACTTTTTTACTTGCAAATCCCTCTTCATCCCTGGTGAGTCATGTAAATCATTTAGCGCACTGCTTGTGTACAGCTCTTTCATAAGCGCATAAAGAAAGACAAAAGATGGAGATTTCAGCACTTAGTGGAGTCAGTGGATGCAGGAGGAGACGTTATGCAACGAGGCAGGGTGAATAGGTTATGGATAAGGAACACTGGAGTCCCGCACTCAGATAGTCAACCTCAGCTACCTGTGTGGCAGATTAAGGGGAATCAGGAATAATAGAGCCTTTCCCCCCTGCAGAGCCCCTTCTGGCTTGAAAGGATTTCTTTAGCTGAACTCTTTTCCAGATTATTTCAGCAATGCCATCACTTGTCATCAGCACTGAGCTATGTACGGCCTGGTGGCCACTGGGCTGACTCCTTGCAGAAGAACATGGTGTTAGTGCACTGACCTTCTCAAGCTCTGGTGCCTCAGGTTCCATAAGGCACAGATAGCTCAGCTCAGGGCTGGCCTCTGTGCCTGAACTGGGCCGCCCTTTCCCTCAGTTTGCACCAGAGTGTCCCAAAGGGCTTACGCTGAGCAGGAGCTGATAAGCCCTGACAGCCCAGCATGATCCCTGTGGTGTGCTCCACCTTCTCCCACTGTGAGTTTAGTGGGAGCCTCCTTATTGGGTGCCAGAGCCACAGGGTGTCGTGTTCCCACTGAGAGCTCGTCCTTGTCATACTTTCCTTCAGTATGGCTGGGACTGGTCCTGCATTGGTCTTACAGAGATGAGTGCTCTTTCTGGAACACCCTTGGCTCAATAAAAACAGCTGGATGAGAATGAAAATCCCCCCTAATGAAAATCCCCCTTAATTGTACATAAGTGAATCATTACGGTTTTAGAGGAATGTTTAAGGAAAAAAAAAAGTGCTCCATATTGAGCTTCAGCTTGATTTCTCATCATGATTGGCTTAAACCCAGAAGTCAGACACTTAATATTCCTGCTGAATTTTTAACTGTTGCAACTCTGGACAGCCTTTTGATCTGTACAGATGTCATCATACACTTTGTGAAATTCTTACCCTCAGCAGCCTTCAGCAGCCAATTCTACCGTCATCTGCATATTGCAGGGAAAAGTGTTTCCTTTCATGAAAGTAGTCAGTAGTATTTCTCAAGGCCTGGTAATCCTTGTTTTAGTTTAGATTTGATCAAGTTGTAGATTGCCCAGTGTCAGGCTTTGTAGAGATTGCAGAACCCTAGAATGGTATGGTTCCATGCACCTAGAATAGACACATGCTTTATGGTATTTTTCATGCCCAAAATAGCAAACAAATACTAATCCGCACAACATATGGAAAGGCATCTGTTTTGAATCTGTGAAGCTGAGGAAGGGCGGGAGGAATTCGCAGAACCTGGAAGAGAGTTCCACCTTTCAGCTAGAGTTGGTGGTCTGTTAAATGATGGGGCCAGATTTCAAATCAGAGGGCTCTTTAAAACCATGTGAAATACCTGACTCAAGCTATTGCACAGAGGATTGTTTCTAAAATTATTAGTGAACTGTTGAATATCTTAGATGAACAGGAACTTAGAAAAGTACATGGTTGGAAGTAAAATTGATTCAAAGAATTAAATCAAGAGAAAGTCCCTAACGCTGACTGCAGAAGTTACACCCAAGACGTTATGGACATGGTATTGTTTCACATTAATCAGCACAGAAGAAGGCACATTCTTCAGCTTTGTTAGAGGAGAAAAGCATTGGTGTAGATATTCCTCCTGACTTCCATGATTCTGTAGCAACTATGATGCACTTAGTTATTTTTGGCTTAAAATGTTGCAAACAAAAAGCCTTGAAACATTTTTGTTGACAGCATAGCATGGAATGGAATAAAATCTGTTGCATCAGAGAGGTCCTAGAAGGGTATGTATGGATGTTAACCTAAACTATACATGACATAAGCTCTCTTCTTACTAGGTGATTGAATCATTGCCCAAGATATGCTAAAATTCCTTTGGTACTTGATGGGCAAAATTGAATCTTATATCAACTACAGTTACAATTATGCTAAAGAATTAATTTGATACTGTTAAATCTTAAGTTATGGCATGCTTAATTTTGTCTGTGTAGCTCAGGCTAAAAGGAGTTGCAGTTGTGTTTTTAGAGCTAAAGCTATGTGCTGAGTTAGGACATGATCTGTGCCTGGGAAGCATGGCTGGGTCCTGCGGGAAGGCTAGGAAGCAGAATAGTCCTTAAATATTCCTTTGACTAGAGCCTAATTTTCATAGATGGAATATGTTTTACTGAGCATTTTGGACAGCTTTACACTTGAGATACTGTTTTTCTTTTTGATACTTCTTGAATATTGAGGAAGCTTTTATCTTTTGTTTCCTGGCTGAAGGTAACTTTAGATGATGCTGTGAATAGAGTGCGTGCCAATCCGTAATGAAATTTCCAAGTACAATTTATGTCAGGCACACTGCTTTGACCTTTCTGTTTTGTTTTTGTAGGAGATGTGCAACAGCAGAGTCTAATCTTCCTCCTTCTAAAGTCAGAGCTTGTTTGGTGAGGTTTTCAAAATATTCCAATCTGATAAATATATCTGGCAAGATTTACGAACCTGTTACTATTCCTTAAATTATCTTAATACATCCCATCATCTTGATAATTGCGCTTACACAATATCATGTTGGCCATTAATTTGATTTCATATCTAGCTACACACAGTCTTTGAAAAGTTTTATGCAACACATGCGTTTGCGTACTTTTATCTGTAGTATTGAGCTACTTACATGAAAATTGTTTTCAGCCTTATCAGTTCTTGGTAGGGCATGACATGTCTGTGTGTAACGTGTGTCATGGCGCCGTGTTCTGTCCTATCTCTGCCTCGTCTTCGCTCTTCTGTAGCTCAGGACAGAGCTGGGACTCTTCAGGAAATATTAAAGAGGGCAGCACATTCCTCTGAGGACTCTTGTGTATAGAGAGTTGTTGGTAACTGTCAGCTTCAAATAGCACATAGAATCTTTCAGTAAACCAACACTAATCACCAACCAACCGCAGATTCTGTAGAGCAGGGAGTAGTATTTATTTGGCCTATTATAAGTTTTACGTAAAGGCCTCGGGTGAAAATATTTTGATACGGGCACGATCTTACCCCTGTTTTGATGTTAAATATTTACATTTGTATGCAAGGCTTCAACCTGGTAGTATATATCTCAGCAGGCACATATAAATAGATTCCATGCAGTGATTTATCAGTCTATACAGTGTTATTGCATGAGCATACACTAGGCAAGCAGCACATCAGCCTGACTTTGGAGCTTGGGCCTGGCACCATCCCAGTTCTTCCAAATGGTTACAGGGTCCGGTAAACTAACAATTTATCTGGTGTCTCCACAGTGGAAAGTTCTCTGTGCCTGATCAGCGACTGACTCAAATGGTTTCTAGTGAAGCAAAAACATCTTTGAAAAGCCTTGCTAGGCTGCGCTCAAGCAGCAGACTTGTCTCTGCAGCCGGGGCAAAGCAACTGTCAGCCCTGCAGAAGCTGCTGCTGGAAACCACTGCATCCTTTCTTCCAGCCCTGACCAGCTCAGCTCTCAGAGGGTGATGGGGCAGGACCTGTGACAAGGATGGGCCACAGTAAAAACATCTGCTGGATCTTCAGAAGTGGTTATCAACACCAGTACAAGGCAGTAGTTGCCTCACACAGGTTTTGTAGGGGCACAAGCGCTTCTTAACTGAGCCACTCTGGTTTGCTCACCCAGAACAGGTGGATGAAAGGTTGGACTAGATCCCACTGCTCCTTCCTGGTCTCTTCTCCCTGCTGAAGCTGGGCCCTGCTGTTGGGCGCGGGGCTGACACGTGTCCATGGGCTCATTTTAAGGACAACATCTGTGTTTCCCTCTAACCATTTAAATGTACGGTCACTTAAATGAGGAAGACCAGGCTTGCTAACCTTCTGCTTTGTGGTCATTATCTAGAGGTGTGTTGGGCCAGGGAAACTGGCTCTGGGAAAGCTTAATGCAGTTTTAATGGCAGCTGTGCTCCATTCCCCAAAGCTTTTTTTCTGTTTCCTTTTTTCTGGTATCTGTGGAACAGATTTTAAACTGAAAGAACAAAAGCGGTGTAGAGCTTAGCAGGTCTGGGAGGAATCCTGGGTATATTAAAAACAAATGGGAAATAAGACATTGACCAAAGTCTAGAAAAATATGGACTACAAGTCTCCTGTGAGTTGCCTGGCTGGCTTTCCACCTCTAGATTATTTACATGCAGCAAGTTTAGCAGGGATAGACCTAACAGGCATTGAGAGTTCCCAGGAATTCTTTATATGATTGTAACTATTTTTAATATCCATCTTAGAAAAAAGTGTGCTTTTCATTGTTAACAGTATTTTGGCATGATAGCAGCTTTATAGAGAGGAGGACTATGAAAAGGATATACCTATCTGTGTCTAATAGAGATAAACAGACCCTTTTCCTGCGGGAAAAGCACCGTTCTTATTCTTCCGTGATGATCTGCCAAATGGTCTGGATGGGAAGAACTTCCCTGCCCTGTTTGCTCCCATCCCTGGAGTGGCTCTTGCCAGCAGGCTCAGCTGCTCTTGGCTAGAGGTGCTCCGGTGCTTGCAGCAATGATACCCTGACAAAACACTGTTGACTTAAATCAGACCAGCCTCCTCCCTTTTGTAAAAACAAAACTTTCAAGTGAGAAGTAAGTCTGACTGCTTTAATCTCTTTGTGTCTTCCTCTTTGCCTTCCCTTTTAAATTAAAGTGCACATCTCTATGTTCTGTCTTACTTGGAAATCTGAAGGAGTGGTGGGGGGGAGTGGAGAAATAATGATGAAGGAAGAGATAAATGTAGCAAAGGTGGAAGTGATAGTTTATTCATGGCGTTACATCCCTGTTATCTTGATCTGGCCTACTTGAAGACTGTTTTTTTTCCCATCCAGGCTCCTTTGATGAGTGTTGATAGTTCTCTCCCACTGCTGTGGCCGCAGCCTGATCCTCTCGCCCCACTTCCCTCACAGTCAACATCCACAGGATGTATATTATAATTTGTGTGGATGGAAGTAGAAGCAGCAAAAAATAACCTTCCCTGGCATAGTAGGCAAAGCATCCATCTGTTTTCCACCAGCTCCCACATCTCCTGTTTCTGAAGTTGCTGCACCTATTTTGCAGCTGACTGCCAGGCTCCAGCTATCGTGCTGGAATCAACAAGCCAGAGATTCTCTTCCACTTTTTATTACCTTTCTTTCTGGGAATGGCTCCATAAACCCAACGTAGTTCTGGAGTTCTGCTGATTTTGATTACTACCCTTTGGTTTAGAGAAGTATGAGATTTATGTTTTTTGTTTGGTTGAGAGACTTTCAAAGGCAAGCCAATGTGGAGATAGCTTTCCATTCTTGCTGTCAATTTTCTTATGCTGTTGAGGAATTCATTTAGGCTTAGTTTTTAGGCAGGGTTTGTTGGGGCTTTTTCACCTCTCTGATATGGCTTACACCGACTGTTAAAGTCATGAGCCAGTCTGTCAAAATCATGACCAGCTTAAAGATCATGAGCCTTTAATAAACAGGTTATTTTCTTGAGGCTTTGCAGCCTACTCGGGCTTTTCAGGCTTTTCTGTGTAAGCTCTGCTGGAGGCCTTCTTTAATGGCAGCTGATTCCAAGGTAATCAGTTGTTTTCAAAAGTTATGACTTTAAATAGAGCATCATGAGACTTGCAATAAAATTTCAAGGGTTGGCAATGCTGAGTCTCTTATTCTAGAAGCTTTACAGTATTTTAATTGCTTTTGTGAGACATTTAGAGTGGCACTCCCCCTCCCCCCCAGCTGCCTCATTTGAAGCAGTTCATGCAGCTTGCAACATGGCTCAGTCAAGGCTCACAGAAACTCCAGCTTCTTTCCTATGTGACCCAGACGTTCTGTCCCCTGAAATGTGCCAGACGGACAAGAGGTTACTTTGAGAAATAGTTCGCACTTTTCCCAGACTCTGCTGCTCAGCTTCTCTAACAAATATGTAGCTGAGGTAATGTCACTGTAGATAGTAATTTGTACATCTTTTCCAGAAGCTCAATGCCTAAGCTAATAAAATCAAGAAACTGTCACAAACTCATTTTTTTCCCTATGTTTCCTTCTGTCACTGCTTTAGGAGCATTAATTTGGGCTGTTTCGCAGTTGTAGAACTGACTTTTTCCTTTGACTGAAGCAGAACCAAAGGACTTCCCTGCCAGTATACAAAGAATTTGCTTGAAGGTTTTCTGACAGTAGCAAAGCACATTACTTTTCTTTTTTTTGCAGCTGGGCATGGTTGTATTTCCACTCACTTGCATTGAAAATACTGTTAGTTACTGCGCAAATACAATTTTGAATCATGCTGCCCTGTTTTAAGGCACTTCTCATTGCCCTTATCAAACTGTAGTAAAACCCTTTCTTTCCAGCTCCCTTTTCCTCAGTTGCAATGTAACAGTAGTGACTGCACAATCCATTACTCTTTGCGTGGTGTTTTCTGACTGCGTTAAACATTTACAATAGAACAAGGTATTCTGCTGTAGTTCATTACCATGTGCTTTCCGTGGATTGGGTTGGAGTCAAGGGTAGTTGAACCTACAGAAAGCTCTTAGGAAAACCAAGGACACGTAAGAGTTGCAGTGCAGTGCCTACCTGGAGATCCTTTCCTAGATGGAGGTGGAACTGGAGATGAATCAGGTTATTCTTAGTTCTGTGGATCTCCTACATACCCCAGCAGAGCCTCTCATGAGGAGTCACTGCTTGCCCCAAATCGTGTGTCTTGCTCTTGCTCGGTGGAGTTTCCACGTTGAGCAGGTACATGCAGGTGTCAGCAGAGGTGAGCAGGGACACTGCTGTAGCCTGACAGGGATGCCTGGGGAGGCCCATGGTGAAGTGTTTTCCTTAAAGCCGGCAGAGGCAGTTTTCCTTACCCAGGTAAGTGCTCTCTGTTTCGGAAGGGGTTTTTGTAAGCTTTCTCTGATCAACCTTTGCTTCCCCCCCAACTCCCCCTTGAGTAATTTGATTTCTGCTTAAAGGAAAAACATTTTCAAATTCTTCTTTCTGGGTTTGATAGTGATTTATTGTTCTTATTGAAAACTTAGCACCTTTTACATACACTGCAATTAGAAACAGGGACAGAAACTCTCTAGAGACTAGAGTGCTGTGCACTAGTAAAAACTGTGAAACAAGGCAAGGTAGAAGAGAAAACAAATCATAAAATGGCCAGGCAACCTGTGTGCTGTACAGCTGCACAGAAGTCTTCAATCTTTGCCTCAACGTGTTGGAATGAAAATTAAAAAAAAAACAAAAGCAAAAATAGAAGACAAGGAACAGAGTGAGGGAGGGAAACAGATAGAAAACAAAGTGAGTTTCTCACAAACTGCCTGACCATTAATGCCAGAATCTCCCCACCTGATCCAACCAGTGACTTTAACCCTGCCCCGAGTCCAGCACCATGCCAAGATCTGCAAACTTACACTGAAAAGTGGATTTGTACATAGCCAAAACGATGATTTTCCCAGTGACACCCCACACTGCATAAACAGATGTCTCCTTTGTTAGTCATTTCTTATGTATCTTTGGTGGGATGGTCCTGGCTGAAGTGCAGTGTTAATACCTTCCCAGTGACTCCTGCTTACCCTAGCTGGAGATGGAGTTGAAATGGCAGGCAGATGTACACCAGCTCTTCCCCAGCATATCCTGTTTTTTCAGGGATTTAATCTAAGGCACAGTTGTCACTAGGGATGAATGTGAGACATTGTGCGCCAGCAACAGGGAAGGTTTGGCTTTGATTTAATTTAAGCAGACTTTGCGATAGACTGGTCTCAGGGGCAAGGAGGCAGTGGGGCTTGCATCACCAGCTCTCTTGGCTTGCACCTCTTGGCTAGAGATGTCTCCTCAAGGACTCTTCTTCCAAGCAGCGGGTTATGGTTTACTGAAGCCCATCACTTTTTGTAAAGATGGCAAAGACTATAATTGGTTGCATTTTATACAGATTCAGTGCTACTTGGATGAATTGCAAATTTGGTGAAGCACCAGGTACCTCAGTGCTATAAAGAAACACAACTTAATTTTTAATTCAAGTTTCATTCTTTTAAAATATTTCAGGTTGATTTTTCTGTCTCTTTTTTTATTTGTATGTTTTTTAAGTTGGAAGCTGCCTCAGCACGTTATATATGCTCCTGTGGTGGCATTTCTCAGCTGAGCTCAAGGGGAGTCTTAGAGGTTGCTGCCTCCTGAGAGCGTAACTCAGTAAGACAGTGGCTTCCTTGGCGAAGTCAGAGCTAGAGCCTTCTGGCTCTGCATCTGCCTGCCACCACTGAGGGTTTGGCAGGACGACTGCTGGCAAGGCCGAACTGCTGAGCCATCGCTGGAGAGATCTGTGTGGAAAAACAGCTCTACGGGAAAAAACATGCTGGATATTGTTATTCTGGATCAACTCAACGATCTGTTTTGTAGGATGGTGGCACAGAGAGTTGTGGTGGCTAGCTGTGGTGTGAGTCCACGTGAGCGGGACCCTTTAAACCTCAGCTCAGTGCCACAGCCAGCAATCTGTCAAACACCACACGCTGCTCAGACGTCTGAGTTAGTTTAAGTACTAACAGTGGGAGTGTGTTATGGAAATACCTTAAGCCAACCAAGACACAATTACAGGCTTCTGTGACTTCCACCAGTTGTCACGTATTCCCCAAGTTAAAGTTTCCACGTTAAAATACGTAAATGTTAAATTAATCAGACTGATTACTGAATTCATTTTCAGAAAGTTGGTTAGCTGCTGGTATTTGTGGATTGCTGATTCATCTGGGAGATGCAATGCAGCAGGGAGTGTGGATATGTCCATCGGAAAAAGAGGCATTTCAGTTGCGTTCTTTAAAGCCTTTCTTCTCTTCAAATACACACATAACAAAAATACTTTCTGAAAGGTATTCAGTGGTGGTTAAAAGCAGAAGATGTGTTTATGCTGCAGGTTGTTAAATGTATTTGCAAGCCTTTTTTTGGAGCTCAGTGGGAACTGCGTTGTCGTTGTTTATTGGTCTGCTTCAACAGCTGCTGGTTGAAATTAAAGGAAATCCATTGCCTTGATTTGCAAAAACATTATAGATTGCTTGTGCTATGATGAGGTGTGAGAGGCAATTTGAGTGAAGCCCAACACGTCATGAGAAAACATGTAGTTTGCAATATTCAGATAATCAATATGAATTGATCTGCAGGTTCTTAAGATATAAAAATAGTTTTGTTTGAACTGATTTCTTGATTTTCTTTGGAATTTCTCAGGCCTGGCCAAAGGGACTGAAGACTCTGGTTTCACATTTGAGTCAGGGGTGGTGACTTCAGCTTGTGCTGTCCAGCCACTCTTTCCTGTCCTGAGCTGTGCAAATGCAGGTGTTTTCCACTACTGTGAAGTATTTCCGGGAACTTCTTTGGCAGAAAAATAATTTGGAAAAAAGCAAAGAGCATTAGAGCCAATGCTGATTAGTCCACATACAGAGTAGTTTAAGCAGACACTTCTCCAGATTCCCATTTTTCTGGCAGCTTGCAGTTCTCAGTTTTTTCAGGTTCGTCTTTGACAGAAAGAGATGAAGGTGGCAAAAAAACCTGTGTATGCAAGTCCCTCTGACCACTGGCAGTGTGCAATATGGAAAGCCCTGTGAAAATAGAAAGACTTACTCCCAAACACCTGCTTATGTCAGCTCACGGCAGCAGTGAACCTTTGGCACTTGGTCCACATCTTTTCTGTTCACTGGAGGCCTTGCTGCTGGGAGCCTTGCTCTCTTTTTTAATTTCTTTCCTCTGAAGTGGCTGGAGAGGCCACGTTTGAAAGGACAGTCCTTGCAGTTACTGACAGGTGCAACTTTTGTCTCCTCCAGGATGTTCCTACTCAGTCTTCTGACTGTAGTGACAAGGTCATGGCACACAACATTTCTGAACAATGAAGAGTGTTGAATAAATAAAAGTACATAACAAGAAATGAGATTTGTAGGTCATACAGGCAGCTAGCCAGATTATAATGTGTGTGAGAATGTGTGTGTAATTATGTTGTTTCAAAAGTGGAGCAGGGACTTTCCTTGCATCATGTTTAATTTTATTCTCCACATAAAAATATATTGTTGGAATTCACTTGGCGTTTGCTGTTGCATGTAAGGATAAATCAGCTGTCAGACAATGGAAGTCTTTTCCTGCTATGTTTGGTACTGATCCTCATCAGCGGTATACTGTGTTTGGTTTTAGTTCCCTCCCTTCAAAAGAGAAAGCTCAAGTGGAGATAGTTCTGAATTATAAGAGATTTCAAATACGTAACCACAGAGAAAAGATTGGAAAAAAGGAGACCAGAAGGGACATGAGTGTTTGATACGCAAAATGTCAGTATTTAAGTGTCAGTAACCAATGGCTTGCCATGATTTCCAGAGGAAGCAAAGACATCAATTTAATGTGCCACAGTGATGATTTATGCTAAAAGTCTGTAAGACCTTTCCATTGCTGAGATGATAAAACATAATCAGCAGCTACCTGTGATGCCTTAGGTTTTAACTTCTATATTTTTCAAATCCTGTATTCCCAGTGTGTAACTCTGCAGTGTCCTGTAGCCTGTGAGCTGCTGTTCTCTCATGCTAAGACAGACATAACAAAGCCTCTCCAGGCCTGTTCTCCAAGGACACCCAGACTGTCCTAGGCCCAAAATGTGTAAACCAGCATCTTGAGAAGGGGGGCAAGCTGAGGGGAAATTACATCATTAGCTAAAGTTTAATTGGTGAAATTGTGTTGATATGCAAATGGACCAAACCTATAAAAGTGTGAAGAACTCGTGACTCGTCGTCCATCTTGGGTGTAGCCTTTGGCCTGCCCAGGGTGTACCTCTGAAGGCCTTTCAAATAAATATCCACCTTTATTCCCTTACTCCTGTCTAGTCTCTGTTTTCAGGTTGGCCTCTTTAGGCATCACCTGAGGGTTACTCAATGCAGTATCCTCACAAGAGGTGAGAACAGCTTAGACAATCATCAGCCATGGGCAATGTGCACGTGCTTGTTCTTACCTTAGAGTAGGAGGGTCGGGCTAGTTGATATGTGAATTCTTCAGCCCCATATTTCTGTGTTTTTATGCATGAATAAAAAAACCCTACAGCACCCTGTGGCTAAACCAGAGGACTTTGTTAGATCACAGTCTGCTCTCCGTGTCTAATTTTATCTCTGTCTGCACTTGGTCTTGCTCTCTACCTCCGGCCACATGTTCTTGCCCACTTCCTTGTGACAGCTCTCCTACAGCTGTGTGGTGACCTAGACTGCGATGCTGACCCAACAGGAAAGCAACCCAGTAAGAGATTAGTTTACTGCAGTTTATTCAACTTATGCAGCCATTCAGTAGATATAATGTAAACATTTACAGGGGTGATAGTTTATACTTACATACTCTGTCAGGAATGTTGATTAATGGACAATGCAAGATACAGGATCAAGTCTCCTGAAATTTTCTTCAGGTCTAATAATAGTTTGGAGAAGTCACTTAAAATTTTTATCTTGTTTCCTTGTCTGCAAAATAAAAATGTTTGTCTAACTTGCAAGAACTGTTGTACAGCGCTTAGAATTAAGTTTTAAGAGTGGGTGAAAGTACTGAAAATACTGTATTTTTTTTAAAGGTCAAAATAACATTTTCTGATAATTGTGGTACAACATTAACTTGAGCTGACACAATTTTTTATCTCTATATGCCAAAATAATTTGTCTCCTGTGAATGTAGTTAGTAGAGTCAAAGTATCAACTCTGAGAGGAATTTCTTAGACATTTATTATATTGAATGCAGCCTGTATTTTCTTATTTTTATTCTCACTGCATGAGGAGAGGCTTAATATTTTCCCAACTGTTTTTGCCTGCACTCTGGAGCAGTTTTTGGTCAAAATGCATTGAATACTATGGAAAGATTGCAAAGATTTGAACATTTCCAAAATGCAAGCGATTATCAGGCAACTGTGATCCTTGCTGTCTTTCTTCTGCCCAGGGAAGTGAAGAGTTCAGAGCTGCATGAGCTGTAAACACACTGTGTCATCCCTCCTTAGGCTCTAACAACAACATGAAAGCCCTGATTGGCGGTCTTGGCACATTTTCCTGAAGCCTCGTTGGTGCAGAACCTACGAAGGCAAAGGAGTAAACAGCTTTTGATCCTGCATAGCAGCAATGGGAACAAAAGTCTGGAATACAAACACGAGTTCAGGTTGGTTTTAGGAGCAACACTTGGCAGCCCATGGGGAAAAGTGTTGTGCTTGTCCCTGGTGGCCAAGGACTGCGTGCTGTTAGGATGTGTCCTGTGAAGGAGTCTGATGAAATGTAGGCTTCCTCCTGAGCTGCTGGAGCATTTAGATATGGATGACTGAGTACAGTCACCGAGGGGTTTTGGTACACAAAGCAGTCAGGTGGACCCTCTTATATTAACACTGGTGTCAAATGCTGCTGTAAATACTGAGCTGCTTCCAGTGGCTACCTGTCCTCTAACTATGCACTTGTACGATGCTGTGTCTATGGTTTGGCCAGCACGGTGCAGACACTCTGGATTACAGCTGGAAGCTGACACTGTTCAAGACTTCACTGAAATTTTGCTGTTTGAGTCATCCTGAAGTTAATATCCAATTTATGGTGTGTTGTCATTGCTGGATTATAGTTACCAACTCTTACAGTCTTCCTCTGTAGTCATGCATTGATTGGCATTTTCTTCAAAACCTGCCTTCCAAGGCTACTGATTACAGAAATACTTAAGAATTTTGGTCTCACTGTAAAAAAGGTTAATTTCCAGCTCTCTCAGTTGCAAAGAAAAGCTTCAAGCCTGAAGGCTTTGAAACTAGATAAAATTAAAGAAAAAAGAATATTTAAGCTGTCCTGATATAAGTGCTGCCACAATTTCTGAATAGTTTGAAGTGGTAACTCATGTTATGTTGATTGATTCCATATAATATTAATTTGTTAAATATGTCTGTGTGTTTGGCTGTGTTTTTATTCAGTGCCAGTTTCAAGACCTAAAACAAATGACTCCAGGCTCTGAGTATTTTTTTCCATTGATGACAGTATGTTTAAACACAAAGAATAATATTGTTAATGAAAAGGTTTTTTTTCTTGATTTTACTGATAAAGCCTGTAAGTACACCGGTAATTTTTTCTTTAAAATTATTGGGGTTTTCTTAATAATATCTTTAAATGTAATTGACAGGTTGCTTACCCATACCTCGCAGTCTCTCCTGTAAGTTGCTAACCAAAATGAGTTGTTAGTGTAATCTCCCCATCACATCAAGAAAGCCTTATGTCATAACTGTTCTTGAAATACAGTTGAACCCCATCTCGATTTTCCAGTTACTTGTTTGCATTTATGGTGAGCACTAGGAAATCCAGCGAGAACTCTGTGAGACTGCGGTGGGAGAGGGCCAGCCCCCACAGAGACCCAATGTGCAGTTTTAAGGATTTCCTATTCAATTTTGATAATAGAAGATTTGCTAAATTTGAACTAATGAGAAAGAAATGTAGCTTCAGAAGTTACTGACAAATCTAACTGAACTCAGTCAAAAAGCCTCTTAGTTCTGCTAAACTGTAGCTCAGTATCTTGACATTTTCTCTTCTGATCAGGAGTTCTTATTTAATGCTTTTTGCAAATTTTCTCTTTGGGAGAGAAATCAAGAAGTTCTGTCACATGTAGTGAACCTACAAATATCAAGATGCAATATGAATGCTAAACTAGTTTAACTTGGCAGTGCCTTTTTGTTAGTTATTTTGTGACTCCATTGATACACCATTATTAACTTGATGATTTTTATGCAAGCCAACTTCCCTGTTTTAAAAAAATGAAAAGGTGATTGTTCCTGAGTAGCTGTGTTTCTTAGGCAAGTGCAAATGTGGTAATGCAGCGATGTGGCTTTCCTACTTTTAATGTAAGGTCTCTAGACAATACTTCTCTACAGGGTGTAGACAGGCTGTTAGAGGATCATGTTTCCATAAAACAACAGAAGCTTAAGTTAGTGCATTAGGTTTGCTAAAACACGTTTGCTTCCCCATCTTAATATTGTTTTCATTGGATACAATCAAATACTTTATCATTCAGATAACAAAGTGTGTCAGCAAGTAATTGTATTTGCAAATTTCAGGACATAATTATGTGAGCATATGCAAAATTATGGGCAAGGAAAGTTGGTAACCCAGTTAAGATGAGACTGAAAATTTGACTTATGATATATACATGCTGTTTGAAACAAAGAGGGAGAGGCAATGCTTTCCCTGGAAAGAAAGAAGTCAGTATGGTGTTGGCATTGCTCTTTAATGTGCTCTGCCACTACAAAGGACTCAAGTTTTTTTTTTTATTTTTTTAAATCATTTTCCAATTAAAGATTCCTTTTTGGGAAGGTGACAGAAATTATTTGAGAACAAATTGAGAAATAAGAGCTGTAATGATAGTAAGGCTTTTCTCCTGCTTAGAAATTAATGTTTAACAACTGAAGTGAAGAGGCTGGGAAATAAGCAAAAACCTCAAAAGCAGGAAAATAACCTTACCTGTCATTAGTATTCAAGCGAGTCCACAGCATAGGACCTTTGTTATACAGCTGTTTATGGGAATAGTGAGTTAGTTTCAGACCCCTGGCATGCTCTCCCAGCACAGTAAGAAGGTAGATTTTGGGGGATGGTCCAAAAGTGCAAACAAGAATACAGCCATCTTTTCTCCCAGTCAGGAAAAAAAAAAAAAGAAAAAAATAGTTTTATTTTTAGGGTAGAAAAGATCAATTTCCTAAACACAAACACTCCTTTCTTCCTTTAGTCTTTTCTATCCTGACTCCAAGCCCCCTGACCAGAGCTGAGCTTCTGTTCAAGGCAAAGGGGTGCTATTTCCCTGTGGGTCTGGTACATTTTGCCTCAGAATGGGTCAGGGGGGCTGTTTCTGAGGGACCGGAAGCTGGCTCCACATGCCAGCTCCTCACCTAGCCCCAAGCTAGCAGCTGAACTGAAATCTCCAACTTTATTTCCATGCTCAGTAGCACTGCTTATGCACTGGGTGGTCAGTTTGGGTCTATTTTTAGGGTATGAATAAGGATTACGTGTTTCAGCTGTCTGCACCTTTTGTGTAACGCCAGGCTTCTTTCCCCATTTATAGTCTGAGCTGATGAGGAAATGTGAGTGGAAAAGTTTTCTGAGATCTGTGGTTTCTTAATGTCAGAATAGTAAGGTTTGGGTTAGGTTGCAAGGCAATCTGACACAGAAGGCTTGCTTATTGCAGAGTAAGTCCCTGGAGTTTAATTTTATTTGCATTCCACATTCCTCAGAGCAAATAAAAAGTGTGAGTTTTGAAATGGTTTAGATGGATTTTTCCCAAACCTCAACAAAATCTGTGATCTCATTGTTCATAACTCACTTTGTTAAATTCCACGCTTGGACTATGGATGATGAAGATTGTCTCTGTACTTCTCACAGCTCTGTTAAGTCTACATACATAGTTTATTCTGTCAAAGACGGATTTTTCTTATCAGGGCTTGTTAGTGCAAGTAAACACTTCTCACCATCATGGCAAACTGGTTTTTAAGGGATTATCTGTTGTGACAGCCCCAACCTTTGCCTGTTTCTCTGGTGAAATCTGGTATAGTACATTTTGACTTCCATCTGATTCCCTGATGATTTTTAGCCCTACTCTCTGCTGTGCTGCTTCGTGCTGCTTTAGCAAGAGCTGTTGGCTTGAGCTTTCCATCTCCAGGAGCTGCTCCTCTGTTATTCCTCTCTTGCAAATACATCCTGAGATTGGAGCCTGCTACAGAAAGAACAGTGGAACCATACACAGAGAGGCTCAGTTTGGCCTGAAAAGGTTGCAATCTAAAAACGAGCTTGATGATGTCTAGACAAGACTGTAAGTATTTAGTACCTTTACAGTGCTTTGCATCTTCAAAGCACTCTGCAAACATTAACTGATTAACATAACTGCGCCATCTGTTTTGATGTTTACATTTTGTGCAGGCAAAATTCCTGCTTTGTTTTATTACCTCTTGCAGGTATGTGGATGTCATTATAATGGCCCTTCAGAGGATGGTAAAGTCAGGTCCACACATGTCTCCAGTAACATTTTGCCTTAAAACTCAAGCCAGTGCCATTGGGGCCCTGCTCTCTGACCTGGCTATGACAGTTGGGATTATTTCCCTCTGAAATTTCAGCCTCTAGTCTGTAGAAATTGTTGTTCCCGTGGCTGCCGGAGGCTGCTGCCTCTCTTGTCACTTTGCTGCTGAACTTAACTGTTTTCTCCCCAGCCGTGGACAGGCAGGGACACATCCAGCAGTGTGGGAGCTTCTCTGCAGAACGCTTCCAGATAGCCAGATGAAATATTGGCTCAGGCAGAAAAGGTGGTAGAAACCATAGAGGTAGTGAAAAGAAGGGGAAACTGTTACTTAGCTTTTGGCAAAAGGTTGTTTTTCTCTCCTGCTTCATGCATGGCTACAAGAAATGTCATTGTATTCTTCTTTTTCCAATTTGTTATTGTAGATTTTGTGTAACTGAGGGAGCTATTGTTAATTTTCCATCTCGGTTTAAATTTCTTACTAAAGATTTCAAGACTGTTTCAAAACTGATCTAAATCAAAGCACTAGTAGCACTGACAAGAATCGAAGCTGAAAAACCTTACACCAAACCCAAACCACACTCTTCATTTATGTCTTTTTTCTTTTCCTTTTATTTTCAACTCCTTACCATTTCAGTGTTTCACTACCTGAGTGGTGTTTCAGGTAGATGACAAAACCTAAAACTACCTTTATTTCCAAGTTACTGCAACTTTGTTTTGCAGAAGAGCCCTAAAGAAACAAGTGCTCTGCTGTCAGCAGGGAGAGACCGGCAGTGTTTTGATCCAGGGAAAATTGCAGACACTCCGTGAGAGAAGCGAGTCGTGAGAGCTGTGTAGCGAGGCAGTGCACTGGCAGACTTTTGCGTCAGTAAAGGAGTCATCGTTTAAAATCTCAGATTAAACTCAGATTAAATTGTGCCTTGCCATCTCGTGGGAATCAGCCGTGACCGAGAGGAGACACGGCGGCTGCTCGGCGTCAGGGAAAGGCCTGCTGCAGCTGCACCTCCCCTCGGAACCACTCTGCGCAGAGAGGCAGACAGCACGCACGGGCCTGGGAGAAGCTCCTTCACAAATTCGATGTCTGGCATAGTTCACACCACGGTTTTAAGTGTGACCTCGAGGCATTTGCAAGGAATATCTTTATAAAGACTGTAACGAATATGCAAGAGACTCTCACAGACAAATTTTCAGTTAATAAACCCACAAACCTGCAACGTGAGGATATAAATACATTGAAAAGATGGACTGGGACAGACCTAGACGGTGGGTGTGGCTTTCCTTCACACTGAATATTTTTGCAGCATTTTTTTGTTTGTTTGCATACTCGCTTCTGGTAGAGACATTTGACTATGTTTGCAGGCTAGGATACGGTAGTGGGAACAAAGCTCTGACAAAATGGAATTCTCCTTTGTCAGACTGTGGCATCAGAAAAGCTGATGTCAAATGCCACCAGGCTCTGACTGGAAGCTTTTAAAGAAAGGTCGAACTTTTCATAAAAGATACAGTGTGGAAGTGGTTTAGGAAAGGACTGTGTCCTGTAGCATCCCTGGGGTGAGGTGAGACAGCTGCAATTATTCTCCTCAGACTGAGCCTCTCATTTGCCAGAGCAAGGCTGGAAGAAGCCAGACACAGCTGTGAGTGACTGGCTCTGGGTGGCCCTGCTTGGGCAGGGGCAGGCTGGACAAGATGACCTCCAGAGGTCCCTCCTTCCCTCAACTCTTCTTGAGCCTGCGGTTCAGAGCCCTTCTCCTATTCCCTCCTAAAGTTTGCTCCTGACAGTTTGGTTTCTTTCATATACATGCTGCAGTCCCTTCAGGAGGTTACTCTGGAAAGGAAGAATATGAATACAGAGAATTGCAGACGTTGTAACCAAGTTATGTGCAGCCAATTTTACACGATGGAAGAGTGCCTCCTATAAAATTCTGAGCGTCGTTCGCTCAGATGGAAGGAATTACGCTGAGAACACGAAGCATTCTGTAGACTCAGTAGCGTCTGGCTTTATATAGAGAATCCCACAGCAATCAGAGTGAATTTTGCATCTGACTACCTCAATAGAGAGGATATTCTACGCCTGTCTTCCCTATAATTGCCCTTATTAGTCCAAACATTCCCCTCCCACCCCCCCGAAAAGAACATACCCAATAGCATTTTTATATTCCAGAACGGAAAATGTTTTGTATAAGCTATGTAGATACTTCTGCCATTTTAAATGTTTCTTCCAGCATTTTGTATCCTTATGGACCTGTATCTCATCTGCCTTTTTAGTCCTAGTCTTTCCTCCACCCCTAAGTTTTGGGGGATGAAACTGCAGTATCAGTGTCTTCAGTTAGACTATAATAAGATCCCACATGGAGCAGGGAGCTTTGTATTTTAGCCAATTTACAAGTAATTTTGTTTTATTCTATAAACAAATGGTGATAAGAGATCAGTGGCCTTATATTTACGTCTCACATGAACAAAAAGGGAGGAGGTCTCACTTACTGCAGCACCATGATGAAGATTCTGAAAGTCTGTATAAGATGAAAATTATTTGCATGTAGGCACAGAGGGAAGCACTGTGCAAGCATCTAATTGCAGCACTCCCTGCTGACTGTTTTTAATGTGTGTTGGTTTTATTAAGCATTCTTAATATGAAGCTAGACTTTTGCTTAGGCAAAAAATATAAGAGAAACAGCAGTTTTAATTCTCAGATTACTGAATTGCATGCAGTTGGGAGAACCTGTCTGGGTGCGGTAGATTAGGTGAATTTGTTCCCTCTGTGAAAAATGATAATAAATTGGTTTTGTGGTCCTGCATTGCCTGACTGGTCTTTTGTGTGTGTGTGAGTGCATGCACAGTACGTATGGCTCTGTTACATTTTGAAGTTTTGGTTTCATGTGTTATGCTATGCATTGCTTATGAGGGACAACGTTTGCATGACAAATTGCAGATCCATATGGCCTCATTTTTTAACATCCTGTACTTTTAGGTATTTTCAAGGAAATGTGCCTGAGGAGGTGAAGAGGGGAATCTGCTGGTGACTTCTCACTACAAATGATGTCTCTTTAAAATGCTGCTGTCAAATAAAAATGGTCATGGTTCAGTCCTAGATCAAATGCAATATAAAAATGACATAACTTTGTATATTGATATATGGTAGCCATATGTAATTTGATTCTATGATTTATCCCACTAAAGAGATTCACAGCTTTGCAGAGAAAGACACACATTCATCTAGTATGAATGAATCCAGATTTACAAGTCTTTAATGATGCACCATTTCTGGTTGGGGATAAGATTCTGCAGATCATTATTAGCCACCTTAGCAACTCCTCCTGAGCTCTTCACAGTTACAGCCTGACTCTGGCCAGGTCTGTGGCTTTACTAAGGATAGTAACTAGCATGGAAATGATTTTACTCTCTTTAGTGCTTAGCTCAAATAGCTTTTAGGGACATGAATGAAACACGGTGTAGCACCATGCAGATTTATCAGCTTTCACTTTAAATTACTTTTAAAATGCATGCTTGGCTTTGTCTTCGTAATTAATGTTTCCATCCCCACTTGTGGCTCGGAAACCTTTATATTTAGCTACATGATGACTTACTTGTTCTACACAAATCTTATGGTTCAGTTCTCACAACAGGCTAAATATTTCGCTTAAGGTAATTACCTGACTTCAAAGGAACTTTCTTAGAAAAGTAATAATATCAAAAAGAGCCTATATGCTATAAATAGGGTATAAAATTCCACATTAAAGATGTGTGTATATTACAGGAATCTTCAGAGCAGTGTGAAATATAATTAGGGCCTTCCACTGAGGCATAAAATTCTCAGTAATACATGCTAATCTTATTTGCTTGGAATGAGGTGGGAATATACCTATCAAGACATCTTTTGAAATATTTGAAATCTTTGCATCTGAGTTTCCAGTTATACTTGTCTGACTTGATCTTTTCTTCCTTGTCACTTTTCCATCCTGAAAGGTTTATTTGTGAATAAGCTTTCTCCTCTGTACAAAATCAGAAGCATGAACGTTCAGTAGGACAATTAGAATTTTAGTGACATGTAAAATGCTTTTTAAGAAAAGAGGAAGAAGAGCAATATAAATAAGGTCATATGTGATTATGTGCTCTTCACAGTGTGTGTTGGTTGCCTGAATGGTCATGTTGTAGTTGAAGGCAAGTCAGGTCCTTCGATGCCTGTTCTTTGCAGCATCTCATTCTTCCTACAAATAGAAGTCTGTTAGAAGAGAACATTTCTAATTTACATACAGATTTTCTGAGGAAAATATGTTTTATTTATGTCCTCATTTCCCTCTTCTTTCATCCCCCCGCAACTGAAGTATTTGTCCAGAGTACATCTTCAGAAACAATGTTTTAATGGAAAGTATTGATTGGGTGAATAAGGATTAGTACACTTACCGCGTGATTACTGAAGGAATGGTCTGCTCCCAGTGCTGGCCATGCAAGCGGCTCAAGAATAAGGCAAAGAATTGCTTTTGTCCAGAACAGGGACATTTCTGGTCTTTGATCTCTGGAATCTAAAGCAGTGCTTTTTGCTTGGAAGGTATTGTTACAATTAACATTGTACAGATGGACAAACTGAGGCAGAGAAGGGCTGGGGACTCATCCGGCAAATTACCGATGTAGGGAGGAAGGGACCGAGCTGTCCTGTCCCTGCAGTTGCCTGCTGGACTGATGGCTGCCGTGTCTGGTTTGGCTGGCTGAATGGAAGATGGTTTGGAGCAGCACTGCTTTGGGTATGGTTATCAAGACATCCAAAATGTAGTCACCCGGCAGAATACCGGGTTTGTAAACTGGCTGTTGCTTTAGTGGGAGAGGGAGAAAGTTTGGGAGGAACTGGTATGTGCATGACAATTAAACCCAGAAGTTTACGCCTGTCTTGTGATTTATTACAGGGCTTGTAGGAACCTAGAGTGAAACCAAAACCAAGTTACCTGAATTCCTGTTTTATTTTAGTTCTCAGCTCATTTTCATCCTTATATTGCTGGGCAGGCTTTTGCTGTTCCAGTAGGGTGTAAAAGGTTTTGAAATGTTCCTCAAGGTGTGCTTCCCACAGCCAGTTGCCATTGGTAGTCATCCTTGCAACTCACTGCTAAAATAAAATCAGAGTGAAAATACATTCACTATTTTCCTAATATGTTCTGTGTAGTTCCAGGTGTCAGAAGCACTGCCTGTAGGTGAGAGGGAGAGTGTCCTCACTTCAGTGGTGTTGCTCTTATATAAAACTCTGTGAAATATTTTTCTGTTGAAAAAAAAGGATTTGCAGTCTAATGGTCTACCATGTTGACTGCAAAAATTCCTGGGAATCTGAAAACTTCCAGGAGGAGACTGGGCCAATTCCCTCCCAGCATGCTTGCAGACAGTGCAGTGAAGTCTGGGACCTGCATATGCAGAGCTCCCCAGGATCTCACCTGGGCACCTCCCCTGGGGAGCTCCATTGGATGAGGGGGCTCACGAGCTTGGGGGTCTGCAGCACTGCTGGGGCACCCCAGAAGCCTTGAAAGCCAGCCAGGGGAGGTGATTAAGGAAACCCAGCTTCTCCCTACTCTGACTCCCCTGAAGTAAAGAAAGCCAACTTACTTTGAAAACTCTGAACAGGACCCCTGTCATGGACAGCTGTGCTTCCAGAAACCTACTCCTAGTACCACAAAAGATGAAGTTTTCAATTTGTTTTGAAAAAAACTCAAGATAGTTTTGTGTGTTTGTGTGTTTTGGGGGGATTGAACTGAATGGAACTGGACTGAATTTTTAGATAAGGAAAATCTACCCACACTTATTACATGCTGTGATGATATACTATTGTCAGGTTGCCCCTTATTCCAGTGACTAGATATATGAATTTAATACAAGATGCTTATTTTAATATCAAAAGTTTTCTTTAAGTCTGGTCAGCAAGCTTAAGATGCAGAAGGACCTTTGCAAATAAATTGTTTTCATTGTTTAACTGAAGAAAAGTGGGATGATTGGGACCCTTCGGCACATGCGTACTTTCAAGTTCCTCCTAAATTTTTTCCTTCTGACTTATAGAACAAAATCAGTGAAAAAAAAAAAAAAGAAGCAATAGGTTGATACCATGCAGACGTAATAAATTAGGTTCCGTAGCTGTTTTAATTTAGACGGGTTCTTCCATCTCGGCATCACTGTTGCATTGTTTACTGGGGAAAGAAGACACGGCGATAAACAAACAAACACAAAGACTTACGGCCAGCGCCTGCCTGTGTATCACTTAGCAACATCAATATTTTTGTGCACACATAAAGGTCTCCTGCGCGGTGCCTGCTGCCAGCATGTGTGCGTGTGCGAGCGTGTGTGCCTCTGTAGCGCTGACCTTGTGCGCAGAGAGATCAGCCTGTCAGTGATTGGTCACTCCTTAATTTGGATGTCTAGACATTTCAGCCCGCGCGAGCGAGAGGCAGACATCTAAAGACGTGAGAAGAGATTCTAAGGGATACTAGGGCCTTAAAATAATTCCCTGTCAAACTGTGAATGTATTTTGTTCATTTTAAAAATATATGGGTGCGAGTGACTGAATGGAACACATGACTGAAGGCTTTCTTTTTTATTATCACTATTAATTAATGTGCTTCTTGGATGTTTTCATGGCTGTGATATAAATAGGTAGAGCTTCCTTAAAGGTTATCGGCAAGTGTGAGAGAGTTAATATTATGATTGGTCTGCTGGCTGGAAATATGTTTTCTTAATTTGCTGAGAACCACAATCCAGAATCCTTAGAAAATAAATGAACTATGTTTAAAGGAGCTAACAAATCTTAATTTATAATGTTAAAACTATGGTCAGGAATGTCATCTCCGAGAATGTCCAGATGAATAGGAAATTAGTGTCCACCATCTGCATTTTATTCAAAACCTCTCTATGTGCAAGCAAATGTGTTTATACCCATATGTAGAAAAGGCTCAGTTCTGCCAAATGCTGAAATCTCTCAATTCCCACTGATGCCATTGGGCATTTGAAAGTTTCCAGGGCATTAGTCCTATGTTTGCAAAACAATGGCATGCATATACATTCACAATGGCCCAAATTTTCAGCTGCTCTTTAAATATATGTACAAACGGGCCAAATGATCACCTAGTTATCATTTGCATGGATCGTTGTGTTTGGGATATGGGGTATTTGTGTAACAAATTAGAATTTACTTTTTGGTAAAAAATGTTTAAGTTTAGAAAGCCATATCTACTACCTTAAGAATATTTTACTGTAATAGTAAGATCTAGAATGGGGCGGAGCTTGAAGGAGCTATTAGTATCCTTTGGAGATCTATTTTAGTTTTCTTTGGTTTTAATTCTTTCAGTCATAAATCCCAGAAAACAGCAACTGGTGCTTGAAGAGCAACCAGCATTCGGAAGCAGGCACTCTGCAGCACTGCAGCAAAAAATTGTTTTGAAAATAATGAGAAAGAGTTTGGTTTCAGTACTGATTCTCTCTGTCCACTATCAGAGTATTCCCATATGGAAATAGGTCCAGCATCACAGAGAAACTTCTATACAACTGTAGAGGTGTCTGTGTTATTGGTGTGTTGGTGTAAATTGTTTAGGTAGGACTCACACCTGCAAATGAACCAAGTGTTCTTGTGCAGAAACAAGAGACCAGATCTTAGAGCTAGTTTGTACTGTGAGGATCTGCACTACAGCACCAGCAGAGTAGTTACCCGAGTGGTTACCCAGCTGTGGCTATATTGATGTGACACTCACCCTCCCCACCCTCCATACCCCCCACAATTTGTGGGAACAATTCATTTCAGCATAAAAGTCAATTTTTAGGTAAGTCTCAGCTTTAATTCTGTGAGGAAATTGTTAATCTAGAGTAGCTCCAGGTTTTCTCTCCTACAAGACTGTTCCTTTGTATTTTTCTTTTTTCTTTTGCCTTTCCTAATGTTTGGCTCAAATAGTAATAGCAAACTGCATTAGCTCCTTGATTCTATATCAGATGAAGAGCTGCTTTCCCTGGGCAAACATCCCCAGATTTCTGTGGATGTGGAGGCAGAGAAAGAACCCACACAGACATGTGATGGCAAAGCACTAACACTGACAGGTCTCTTGATGTTATAAGTACTGTCCCCTCTGGTAAATCTGTCCCATTTTTAGAGGCAGACCACAATTACTGTGTATTCCTTCCCCTGTCTCTTCAGAAAACGTTGTCCCTATGCAAATAATTAACATACAATCAGACCCTAAATCTCGTCTAACTTGCACTGATGATGGATGTTTTCATGGAGCCCATTTAAATGTGCCAGGAGAACATTTAAAAACAGGGAACAAAGTGAGGTATTTTTAAGCAAACATTCTTTAAACACTTTGATAGAGCAAATTGTACTTTGAAAATCATTAACTAGGTAAAATAAACAGCAGTGGGGTTCTCCATCACTTGCCCTTCTTATGTGCTAGTGTGTTAAAATGTTTGCAGTATTGCCTGCTAGTTCTTGTGATTTTATTTTATATTCCACAGTTTTCTGCAAGTTTCGACTCTGAGGTTCTAATGATTATCTGAGAAGCTCACGTTACTTGTTAACGTAAGAAAATTAATGCAAAAAAACCCTCAGAGAGATGTTATGGAAAGAGAAGGTGGTATCTGTTTTAAACAAAACTGGTTTGTCCCACACTTGTTTCTTACCATTTTCATTCCCACTCTCCCAACCCCCATGCTTTTAAGAAGCGGGTTAAGAGATGTGTGCCCAAGAAGTGATCTGGCCAGGATCAGTTGTGTCCTTGTGTGACTTGTGCATCTGTGATGCCTTGCTTTTTGTGTAGGCCTGCTCTACCCTTTGGCAATCAAGCACACTAACACGGTCCATCCTTTCACCTCTTAGTCTTGCTTGCCTCACCCTAGGTGAATCTCAGTTTGCAGGCTGTTTCCTGGGTTTGCCTGCTGTGGGTGTCTTCCTGGCTCCAGTCATCTTCCCTTTTGGGTGAACAGGAAGAGAAGGGACACATAGAGCGTGGTCTCCTCCCCCTGTCAGGGCACAGGTCTTCTGCTAATCCATGCTGTGGGCTTCCTAGGGCACAACCTTTCTGGTGATGCAAACACCACATTCCTCAGTGGTTCTCTGATTGCTGTCAGTGTGTCCATGGTTTTCAAAATGTTTCGGATTTTTTCCTGTGACTTTGCTCTATTCCTGTTGCTTTTACTGACAGACATTTCTGTTCATGCATTCTTCAGACCAATATGAATATTTCTGCCACAAATGCTATAAAACTGAAAAACTAAGATTCCAGTGGGAAGTACTTTAAACTGTGACTTAAAGAAGTGCAAATTTAGGTATCAGTTGAAAAATAAATTGCACCTAATGTTTTTGTAATGATTTTATATTGGTCTGTGTTTTGGGTTTGGCATATCTATAATTTTGGGTTGCCAGTATTACAGCTTAAACAAGCCAGCTAGGACATTCTGAAACATTACATTTTCTTGTAGTCTAGACACATTTTCACAGACAGTCCAGCCACAGCTAAGGGTCTCTGTAGGTTTAATACAATTCAGATGCTGCTTCTTTTGGGACAATCATAGAGCTCACTGGCCCTGAACACAATATATGAAGATTACTCATTTATTGGCCAGATTGGCAGAACTGAGTGGTTGCTGCCTTGTGCAGTCATTTTGCTCCCATTCCTGTGCTGCCTCCTGTGCTTTGCTGGCACTCCAAAATTGCTTACCATTTTTATGATCCAGTTTGTTGTACGGCTGCTCAAAGGTTTCTACCACTACATCAGAATGAGTACAGCAAGATAGGGAATACCTGGAAGCTGCTCATCAGTCTGTCCTGGGATTTTCTTATCTATGTCTCTGGGTGCATTACATCAAGAAGGAAGTACTGAATATGTGCCCAGCACCCGTAATGCAATATCCTAATATTCATATTAAGGTTCCATATTCCTAAGCTTCCATTAAGGTCACTTGTTTTTGAATCTTTGGAGACACATCACTAGGAATTATCCTGTCCTCTGAAATACTAGTGCTGCAATAGGAACTGATGGGAATTTGAACAAATTGTATTTTTTGAATGCTCTCTGTGGTTTCATGTATGATTTGACTAGATGTATTATTTAGCTTGGTTAACCTAGGCATGTAACTGAGCCCATGTTCTATAACTGGCCAGCTTTAACATTTGTATGTTCCACTTGTTAAAATTATATTTTGTGCTAGCAGCCACTTAACTTCTACATTCATTCAGTAAATATGCAGTGTGTTCCCATATCAGGTCCTTTGACAAGGTATTACCTAAATGAGCTTCACAGAATTGTTTTAATTCCAATTCCTCTCTATTTTTTTTTTCTTCCTGTCTGTAGTGTTCCCAGCAGTGCAGTAGCCAGGATTTGATTTCTGTCAGAAATGATACTGCTTCAGTCTCGTCTCTGTAAGTCTCCGCAGGGAGGTTAGAGGGTGGTTATCCTCCGGCTGGTCTGGACCTGGTCCAGCATTCAATGAGAATGCAAATCCCCTTGAAAGCAGATACCTTCTCTGCAGTGATACTGCCTTTATGCTGCATGTGCTTCAGGAAGCTTGTGATAAGTTTATATTTGCATCGAAATACTGTTATTTTTTAAAGGTACCCAATCTTTTGCACTTATGGAAGCTTAGTAAATGAGCCTAATTATTTTCTCTCCTTTTCAACAAGAAAAAAATAAAAAAGAGTATGTGTAACATGACTCAGGGCCTTGCCACAGCAGCGTAGGAGATTATTGTTAGCGCTTTGCTGGAACATAACTTTGTCAAGGCATTTTCTGCAGTTCAGAACATTGATTTTGTGATGAGAAGATTCCACATCTTCCTTGTTTTCTAAGGTGTGGTGTGGCAGCACGAGCTTAAGCAAGCTGGGCTTAGTCGCACATCCCCACTGTCCAGGTACAGAGGCTTAGATTCGAACAGGCCCAGCAGCTTTTGGAGCAGATGCATTGCTCAGTTGCAGGAGGGAGGATGGAAATCCCAAAGCCAGTTTTGTGGCCCAAGACGCCCACCTGCTCCTCTCGTAAGAGGGCTGGCAAGCCGTGGCGGCCACGCAGGCTGTGGGATGGAGCGTGGCCGTGGGGCAAAAGGTGCGGCCAGCTCGGGGCATGGCCGGGGCTGCGGGGTGGGCAGCCAGACCCCGCTCCCCTCTGCAGGCAGCGGGATCGCGGGAGATGTTCCTGCGCAGGCTGGGAAGCCTTTTCACTCCTCCGCAGCCAAGCGCGAAGCTCCTGAAGCGGCTGTAAATCAGCCGNCGCGCTCGCCGGGCACAGCTATTTCCGTGCGGGGCTGGCTCGCAGGGCCGGCGGGCAGCGCGGGGCTGCCGGAGCCGGGGCTGCGCCTGCCGCGCCCCCGCCCCTCTGTTGATCGCTCTGTT
>VWZT01004606.1:532230-566138 GCA_013397055.1 Pachycephala philippinensis | reverse complement strand
CACGGCTCCCTCCCTCCTCGTCCAGCCGGGAAGCAGCACAGCAGTTTTCCGGGATCTGGGAACGAGATGGGGGGCGAGCCTGAACCGTCACCTATTGGCAATAAATAACCATAAATCAAAGTCCTCGTACTACTTCATAATTAATCATTTGATTAAAACGTAGATATTTCATAACTAAACGGTTGTCTCTGCCCTGTCTCTGCCCCCCTATCCCACCCCATTTGAAGGCTCCCAACCAGCTCCTCTAAACCGACATCCTCCTCCCCCCACCCCGAGAACTTGAGGGGAAATGGTAGAGAAAGCCCCCAGCTGCGGAGCCTGCAGTGAGGAACCGATTTCACCAACCATTTTCCGTCAGCAGGAGACGGACATCCTGTAATCCAAACAGGGGAGGCTAAAGAGGAGTGGACAGACGTCACCTATCTGAAATGCCGGTGGTATCTATCCTAGCTTGCCAGATTTTCTGCTTCACTCCTTGTCTGCTGGCATCATGTTTCACCATTTCAGTCCCTGCTCAGCGTGGTGAATTCCAGCTCACAAGGTTGCCTGGAGCACCTTCTCATCCCTTCCAAGAACTCCTCATGCAGGTGTCCCCCGGGACCTGCCTTTGCCCCTCTCTCAGTGGTGCCCCAGGCACCCCTCCCTAGCTGACAGTCCCTCTGTTGAGCCTGCCAGCACACCTGGGGCTGAGCCACTGGGACAAATGCTACATTCCTTAGCATCCACCACAGTGGCTGTTTTCTTCTTGACAAACTGTTCCTAGCTGCAGAACAGATCCTTCACTTCATTGAGACATATCTCTGATAGGCCACATTTTAAAATGCGACTGCCAATATATTAAAATGAGCAAGATATTTAGTTTGTTTTTTTTTTTTTCTTTTGATGTTTTTGTGTAGACACGGTACTTCTGTCTACACAGTTTTAACATTGAGAACTATTCTTTCCCTGATCCATTCTTTGGTTTTGGAAGACTTTGACTTCTGTAACTGAGCAGAAGATGTCACCCCAGTGAGCATTGCCTCAGTGCTGATGTCTCTATGGCCTAGTTTTTGGAGATTATGAGGATCCACTGTTTCTTGAGTAGCTAACAGGAAACAGAGTGATGGACATCTCTGAAAAGCAACTTTGTGCTAAAGAAAAATTATTTTAAAAAATAAGTATACATGTGTGAACACTAGACTGGTAGGGTACATGGCTGTAACTGTGCCTTGAGCTAACCAAGAGGCTCAAAAGGTTAGAGGCACCATAAAAGTTGTTATAGAGAGCTGGTGGCATCCCTGCAAGAATTTCACTGGCATTTGCTGTGAAGGGGCATTTGAGTTCCAGGAGAGATTTGGATTTTAACTTTTAGTTGTTATTAAAAACCAGAACATAATTTTAAACTTTTTTTTTCTTTTTTTTTAACGGGGTGGGGGGTGGTGTATGTGTGTGGTTCAGCAACTCTTCTTATTGTGTGTGTTGATGTAATCTCCAGAGAGGTTACCAAGGTTAGATTTTTGAACAAGACAGATCTGTAGATAAGTCATTACATATTCAGAAAACGTGTGTGCCGAGCACTTTTAAAGCTCAACATTTCTGGATGCTGAGAACTTCTGAAAATGTGGCCCACTATGTGAAATTACTGTGCCATTAAAAAAAAAAAAAAAAGGTGTCGGTCCAGATAACTCAGAGGATGAAATGGTGTTCTGCATGGCATGGGAGTAAGGACAAACAAGGAGTGAGTTGTATATTGAAGGCAGGGAATGTGTCATGCTTATGGCTTCTCCACAAGTCAGATTTTACAACTATATAGACATGGCCGTTTTTTTTCCTTGGCTTTGCCATGTGCCTTCAGCTGGTGCTCGGGACAGTGGGTTCATCTTGCTGTGCCTATTTCTCAACTTAGCCTTTGCCTTAATCACCCACCGAAACTTTAATTAGTTATGGCCACACGATGTGCGTGGGCTGCGTGTGGCACCGCAGCGACTCGTGGGTGCAGTGCTGCTGCTACATGCAGTGGTGTCAGTGTGGGGGTTTCCTTTCTTTGATATCACTGAATTGGAAAACCTTCTTCAGCTCTGTGTGGGTTCTGCATATGTAAAGAGTGATTGTAATAGTCACCTTATCTCACAGCTGAAGGACTGCATCAGAAAACTGTTAAGAGGGCTGCGTTATTGGCACCAAACATTTCCTGTCAGTTTGCAGTTCCTCAATCTGAAAACTTAGCCAGTTTATGTTCTGCTTGATCAGATTTACATCCAAGGTATTTTCTCTGTTGTTCAGAACAGGTAATTTTCAGGGGAGGAATCATTCTATCCTTTCCTTTGCCCTTCCCAGTTTTGAGGATGCTGATTTGTTAGCAATTCAAGATGATGGATGATCCCTTTGCAGAGATGATGGTGTAATTACCAGAACCTAAACGTGTTCATGCTGAGAGACCATATAATATGGAGAAGCTACGACTGTAAAGCCACCTCATGTGAAGAATTATTTTTAGGACATAAGAATACTAAGTTCTCGCTTAGAATTTTTCTACACTGTCTATGAAGTGCTTTTATAGATAAATAACTATTGTGGCCTATCTCATGGCCAGTGGAAAACGGAGATGTGAGGGTTGGACTTATTGTGACAGAGGTACAGAGAAGAATGGAAGAGACTGGATTGCTTCCAAGCCTCTGTAGATTTCCTGTCCATTGCCATACTGGTTGGATCATGTTGCTTCCCACCTAATGTTTTTGTCCCTGGTAAGCTTTGAGTTTGAACTGGTGGTGGCTTGTAATGCCCTAGTGTCACTAGCATGTTTGTTTGAGGGGAGGGAAACCTGAAAAATGAATGAAGAGGTGTTATCTCAAGCCTTTCTTAAATGTCAGTATTCATTCTTAAATGAGCTTGCTTTAACTTGCCTTAGTTCTTCTTTTGTTTGGTGAAGAGCACTTCAGTATATTGAATTTCATGCTGTTTGATGTAGCGATACACATTAACACATGGTGAGGAGTAAATGTAAGTACACTGTGCTATTCTGTCTTCCATAAATAATATTATCGGCTAGTTGCCACCTTAATCTCAGTTCCTTCCAATTTATTTCATTTCAATCACAGGGAACTCATAACATCCATGCCATCTAGTCTGTACGGCAACCAAAGATCCCAGTTTGCCCAGTAAGCTGGTGGTGTTGGTAATGGTCTTCAAAACCAGGGTCAAGAAGGCTTAAGCACAAAACTTGTGGGTGGTTTCTTTTTGTGCAGTACATGCTATTTAGATGAGTGCAAAGACTCTAGAAAACTTTCTTTGTTGATGTTGTTAATATACTTGCTTTCAGTGTAATCTCATCTTGCATCCATTTGAAGCACAATACTGACTAGTCTTTTCATTTGCTTAACCTGTTTACTAAACCCTGAGTTTCCCAGAGCAACAAGGATAACACATGAAGGTGACTCAGGTACAGTTTAAGAATATAGAGTAGCCTGGAATAAAGGGCTCAAGAATAGCAAGTAGGAGTTATTTACAGCAATTTAAGCTAATCTGTCTGTGTGTGGAAGCTGAGCAGAGAGCCCTCGCATGAGGGGGCAGTGATATTCAGCATGGGAGCAGTGAGTGAGCTTTGCAAGAAGAGATCTAATACTCCTGTCCTCTGGTGGCCTTCCTTTTGAAGCAGATGTCACTAAGAGACAAAATACCAACCACATGAAATTCCCTGAAAGCTTTTGTGTAGGCTTACACATCATAAAGCAGCAAGGGCTTGCTCTCTTTCTTCATAGACAATCTTATTTTTTTTTAATAGATTTAGATTGCCACTCAAGATTTATGGTGTTCCAGTAGTCCTGTTAGTGTACAGACTGAACTTGAGAACCTGTATTTTATATTTACAGATATCTTAAAATTGACTTTTGGGGATGAGAATGCTCTTCCCATATCCAGAAATAAATTACTTTGAGAAATGGAGATAAACATCAATTTGACTCTTTTAACCCATTGACCTTAAGCAGTGTATCTTTCTTCTGCAGAATATTTTTTTCCAACAATTTTTTAAAGCTCTGTTTACTCAGAAACTTAGTTCTCTGAACAAGGGAGACTGGGAAACTTTGGCATTTGTAAAAAGTATGGTTGTAAAATAATAGAAGCATAGGAGCTTATTATTAGTTATAATTGCTGTTCATTTTCCTAGTTTCGGAAAATCCACCATTGCTGCTTTTGTACATATGGATGATTTTATAATGGAGGGTGAAGGCACTGGCAATGTTTATGTGCTTTTGCATTTTTTGTTAGTATTCTAATTATCATCAGTTTCTCCAACCAGACCATGCCATTAACATTCCTCCTACTCAGTGCTTAATGGGAATCAGAGTTGAAGTTTGACATGAAACAACCATATTGTTCTTTGTTCCTGGTTCTGTGTCTGCATGTGTAACTCGCACACACATATGCACACATATCCTTTTTAAATTTGCAACTAACAGTGATAAATTTTTCTGGAAAAACGATAAGAAGGTGAGAGAAAGTCCTTAAGAAAATGACGAGGACACAGCCCGCACAACTGAATGTCTTGATGCAGAGGGCTTCTTTCTTTGAACAGACACACACAGTATCCATCAGCAAGAACTGCCAGTGCTTGGATGGCTCATGTAAATGTTGCAATTCTTTGAAAACCAGTAATACAGGACAGAAAAGCAAGGGTGTCTTCAGCTTCATTTAATTATCAATTGTTGTCCTTTTTCTTTGAATGACCTGCCTTCGGTAGCTCGACAGTACCTTTCATGTCCCCTCAGAATGTTCTGTGCTGTGAGCTGTGCCCTTACAAACGATTTGAACTTGTGGAAGTGGCAGGGGCAACTTTCGGAAACATGTAGCTGCCAAGTTTCCTGTGATGTGATCTTAAAATAGACCAGACTGGGAAAAGAGGGGAGGACTGTCACCAAGTGTGCTCCGCATGTCAGGACTGTTTTTACTTGATCTATATCGGCTGGCAAAGTCCTTTGTGAGCAGAAGAAAGAACCTCACCCCCACCCATTTCCTCTTTTCAGGCTATTTTGGGCTTCTTGTGAAGTTCTCAGTGTACTTTCTCAGCCAGAGCAGCATTGTGAGCTCCTTCTGGTAAATCACATTTTTGGGTTGGGGTGGGGGTTGGGATGATTATAAGGAGAAGACAGGAATTTGTCTTTAAACAGGTTGGGGTTTTTTTTTCCCTTAATGTGTGCAAGAAAATACTTATTATCCCACTGAATGCATGGAAGTTTCCAGTATAATTTTTTTGAACAGGTCTACCTAGGTAGCTTTCACTCATGCTAGCAGGTGGCATGGACATTTTCTCTTTTCTCTTTTAAGGAGTCATTAAATTTAACAAAGAGCTAGTGCCAGGAAGAGGCAGCAGGATCTTAAGGAATTTGTGGAATATTCAAGCTGAATGTTCTTATTAGTTCATGGTTGAAAAATGCCACTGCATAAACACACATCACTGATCTATTTCTGTAGTGAAGCAATAGCCTAGTTCTTTTTTTTTCGCTGAAGTTTCCACCAGAATAACTCAGTTGTTTTCACTGAGCTTGTCGTTGATTCCAACCATTATGGGAGAAACCAAAATTGGAGTCCAATTTCCATGTGGATGTAAAGAGTTCTCCTCTCCTTAGCCCATATTCCCAGAAAAACATAGAGAAGCAGAAAAAAAAGATTCTGAAAGAAGATATGGAAGTGTGGAATAACGCACTCTCGGATTTCTCTGCATAAAAAAATCCTGATGATATGAAACATACATGTATAACAGGAGAAAAAAAAAAAGTGGGAATGGGTTTAAAGAGTTTATCATGTGGTTGGTTGGGGCTTTTTGCTGGTTTTTACAGAACTGCACAGTCCTGCAGTTCCTCAAGACTGTTACTACTTGAACCTACTGAAGGCTGAGCAGTTTAGTGGAGGAAGGATTTGTATGCACTGCAAAATTTTCTCTGTGTGGTTGTAAATACTGGCCTAATCCTAGGGACTGTTTGGTTGAAAGGCTACACTTGATTAAAGGTAAGCATTTTTCAGAGAACCCATAAAAAAAAGTCCTCTGTGGGAAGGGAAGAAATGACTGACTTAATTTTTTTCCTGATCTCATTTATAATTCAGGAACAAACCAGGAAAAGATAATTTGATCTTCCCAGACAAAAAACCCACCCAAAACTATACCTCACATTTGGTACCTGAAAATTATTTGAAGTTTTTCTTTGGAAAAATACCCCATGTGCAGTCATGGTGAGGTCAATTGACAGCTCCTGACCTCTCAGCATGGACTGATATGTTACTTTTTTGCACTGTAAACACAAGCAGTATTCTGAGTCTGTGCACACTCCAAGCAGGTGCTTTTTGCTGCCGTTTTAAAAGGGAATGGGTATTTTCCAGAAGAATCAAATGGTTTTTTTTTTTGCCCCCAAATTATAGTTTACCATTAAGAAATAGTGCCAATGCATTAAATGTGTTTTATGCTTAAATTAGACATCTCTGGGGGAGACTTGAGAAGGAAAGGCCTTGGTAATTTTTATTTTCTCCATGACTTATTCTTGAGTTTGTTTGCTCTGTATTAAAATCCTAAATAAAAGTCCGTGTGTTAGTGTTAATCCATGAGAATGTTTTGCAGGTGCAGAAACTTGGAGTCAGTCCTGAAAGCACCATGTTCTCCTGGTACTTTTATCTTGTCCCATCTTTTCCCCTGTCTGCAACATCTTATTATTTTCATGGCAGTGGCAGTTCCTTCAACTCACTTGCTGTTTTTTCCATCACCTGATGGGCTAGAGCAGTGCACATTGCTATTATTTTTCTCAGAAATATGTCCTTGAGTCTCACTGTACTTGTCTGTACACCAAAGCCAAAGTATGTTTTCTTCAGGCATTGCTACTTTTCACATAAAGGTCCAGGATAACAACTTCCTAACTTTGCCCTTAAAATATGGAGAGCTACAGCAAAAACCCAGAAAGCTTGGTGGGGTGGACAGAACAGTCCAGCTTAGTTTTTCAAGCCTGATTTTCTGGAATCCAATGTATTATATTTAAGTTGTCTCAAAGCTTACTGCACTGTTATGAGTGGTTTTTGTTAGTTTAACTCCTTGCTGACGAAAATCTTTTCTGCAACCTCCTGCTTCTCACTTCTGGCATCAAAAAAATCAGTGGCATTTTCATTTTGCCATGGTGATATACTTTATTAAGAGGCCAATCCAGAGACCTTTATGGGTGTGTTTTGATGGAACCCCAGGCTCAGATTCTGATAAAAACAAAAATCATATGAAATAGCTCCTTGTGAATGTTTATCAGGAGGCAGCTTGTCTTATGATGGTGAGCCACGGAGAAGGATGGCTGTCAGGACTGGGTACAGGGGGAAACACAGAGGGTTTCTCTTGAGGGGTGGGGGAAGCATTTCTGCCCTGGTGAGCCCGGCACAGACAGCCCAGCCCCTCTTGGGCTGCTGTGTGAGGAAGGTTGCTGTAAGCAGACAGAGTGTAGAGGGTCATAAATTCTGGGAGCATCGACGTTTTAGTGGGTGCCAGGCTGCAAGCAGGAACTTTTCTCAGCCAGGCGTGGTTCCAGGTGGCAGGGACAGGACAGAGATGTGTCTCCAGCCCCGACAGGCTGTGGCTGTGGCTCGAGACTGCGACCACTGTGCACCAGCCCTGGTTTGTAGCAGCTGGGCTGTGACACTGGCAGGAGACACTTTGTGCAGCTGGGCCATGCCAGTGCCAGATACGGGTCCCATGGTACGGGCTGACCCAGCTGCACTGAAAGTCTCATTCTTCTCGCTGTATTTTTTTCTTTTTTTTTAGAGTAACAATGCAAAGTGGGGGTTACAGCTAATGTGCTCTTGCGCCCACGTGCATAAAATACGTAGACATTAAACAAATACAATTCGCTCCTTTCTTTCCTTTTCTTTAAGCATTGTAAGAGTTTCTTAGACATCTGCAGTTGTCCAAGCTGCATTTCTTGCTGTCCTAAAGGCACAAAGTATGGTTAGAAAAAAAAAACCCTGCTTGTATGTGTAGACATATCTATGAAAATAAAATATATCCCTGTTTTCTTTTTTGTCCTGCTTAGGGAAGAGCAGTTTTGAGTATTGAAATAATGCAAGCTGAACATTTTTCTAATGAGCATCATTTCATTTGAGTTGGAAATACTGAAAAAATGCACATTTCACAGGTCAGCAACTAAAGCCCAATTACATAGTGATTTGTAGATTGTCCAATTGTGAAGGGGCGGCAGTCAGCTTTTCTTTCCCAATCTAGAGTGTCTCACAGGTATATATTTACAATTCCTACACCAGCTTCATAAGCATAAAATAAGATCCAAGTCTCTTAGTTGCCTTGAGGGTTTTCTAGATTGGGAATGGACTTTGTTTCCCAAGTATGTCTCTAATCCAATAAAGCAGTTTAAAGCATTACTATAAAAGAATATATATAAAATATAATTAATTAGTGTTGGATAATGCTGACAAGCAGGTGAAGAAACATTTTTTTTTTTACTATTTAGTGATGACAGTCTGAATCAGGATTTAGCTCAGAGCAAATTGCCATTTTAAAGCATTCAAAAATAATTTGCCAAGACATAAAAAAAAAAAAAGAGAATTGCTTAAAATAGTGATGTTAAGAAAAATCAACAAATTACATTTGACCAAGAGAAGCTTCCAGTTCTTTTTATTTGTTTACTGGCTTTTTATTTTCTCTTGGGAAACTCCAAAGCCAGATTTTCAGGCTATTCTCTGCAATTATGGGAACCCAGAAAGTTCAGTTTTTAAAAGAAAGCCAAGTTTCTCAAGAAGAAACACGACTGCAGGAACTGGGACTTCTAAAAGAGAGAGCAGACGCTGCGGTATTGGAGATGGTTTTGTTGACTTTAGACTTTCCCACAGACCCAAACAGCAATGGTCCCTGACAAATAAAGATGATGGTGCGTGGCTCCCCCCAAGATCTGCTTGCAAATGGCCTCGTGTTGGCAGTCCCAGGTGTGAAATGCTGGGTGTCACCAGCAGTGACAGAGAGCTTTGAGGGGCATCATATAACAATGACAAGAAGGCATAAGAGGCCAGTTTGTCCCTGTTTTTTAAGTAGTAGCAGAGCATGGAGCGATGTGAGAAATGAAGGGTGGAGCTGAGTACTTGCATGAGTAACATCTGCAGGACTGGGCCTGATCCTCTTCCCACTGAAAGCAACAGGCATCTCGCCAGCCCCAGCACTTTGTGCCAGCAAAGAAGAGGGAAACTGATCAGGCTTTTTCTATGGCCTGCTCAAGGAGGAAGAATTTAAAAAAAAACACCAAAAAGAACCCAGAAGGAAAGGCACAAATAGGTGAAAATAAATGATACCGGTAAAATAGACTCTTTGGCTAATACCCATAGGGACGTGTTTTGTAATCAATGCCTTTAGTCCTGCCAGTCTTCCTTCAGTCATGTGGGAAGCTTTGTGCTTGGTTGGGAGAGTCAGTCCCTGGGTTTGAAGGTGTGGGACACGGAGAACTGGAACAGGAGATAGATGGCCACTGGCATTTCTGTGGTGGGGTTGCCATGAGGACAGGGAGCATGTTTTTCTCAACTTGGGAATGTTGCATTGCAGCTTTAAAAAAATTGGAAATACCATCCTCATGACCTGGATCTTTTCCCTAAGCTTTTCTTTTCTTCTTTTTTATTATAGTTAATCTTATTTCTAAATACCAATTTTCTTTCCCCCAGGGAATTTAGTAGGTAATGGCATCTTTACCTCTTTCTCTAGCCCAGTTAAGTTTTGAGGTGGTTTTTCATTTCTGTAGAGGGTTTTTTGGGTTGTGTGTTTTAAGTGTTGTAAATTAGAGTAGAAATAGGTCAACCGATTAGTAACTGCTGGTTTGCCTTTAAAAGCAAATCACTTTAAAAATTATTCTTCATATTTCTTAGTGTATGTGCCAGCTATGTGTAATTTTAGTTTGTGTAAGTGGCAATGGATCATTCGGGGCAAGGGAAAACAAACCCTCTGGAATCAGAACAGAGAGCAGAGTAAGTAAAATAATGAAAGCACATGTAATTATTTCCTAAAAAAATGTAGTACTCTAGTGAGGTTTCAGGAATCCCATGTGTAGGAGGAAGTTGCAGCTTTGAACCTAGTGTGTTTGGAGAGTCACTTACCTTGGTAGCCCAAACGTAACTCATTGACTGATTTGAGAACTTTTCTGTTTAAATTAAATAAAGAGAAATTTTCCTATTTACTGTTTTGTCCCTGGAAGCTTGTGGGCTGTAAGCAGAGCTGTTACAGCACTGGCACATTTGAAAACATGCGTTTGTATTACCTGGAGAGTTTTTAAGGTATCACATCAGCTTGTAGTCATAATACCCACACTGTGTGTTTATCAGTGACTTGTTTGCTATACTTCTAAAAATTAGTTGCTTGGCATGTATTTCTGAACTGGTTGGGAAGCTCCTTTAAACTTGTACTTGGAAGTTCTCTGTTAGTTAATGACTGCAGCTTAGTCTGCACTAGAAAATGGTACATCAGCAAGGGTTGTGCGTAAATCACTCTCCTAACGTATTCAGCTGTGCCAGCAGAAACTGGAAGATAAATGAAATTATTTTTTAAAAAAAATTCTGCTGGTGTAGCTTGTTCCTTCCAAGAGACAGGTCTAAAGTGTACTGTCTGAGGGCTCCTTTGCACAAGTAGTCTGTGTAAGGGTGAGAGACAGTTACCTGCATAACTTTATGAACTCTGTCAAAGTGCTCTCATGCTAGAGGTATTTTCAGCAACCAAGATGTCCTGTTTTTGCAAACCCTCGCCAGCCTTTCTTAGACCCAAACAATACCAATTTAATGCCTTTTTAGAAGTGAATTAATTTAAGTTAGTGGAGTTCCCTTCTTGTCCTGATGAGTTGAAGGGTGTTTTTTAACATTCAATCTGATCAGCAGAATATAAATTGCAACCTGATCTGGACTCTAGTGCTGACCTGGCTTTGGGCATAGCATCGTACGAGGCACTTCCCAGGGCCACTCCAGCCTGAAGGATTCAGTGGCTCTGGGCAGGGCTGTGCCAGTTCACGGGCAGTGAATGCTGCAGTGTGTGCTGTATGCATCAGAATGACTTATGTAGCTTTCATAGGTGCTGGCATGGTGAGCCAAGAAAATCGCCTCAATGGATGAAAAAAGTTATTTTGTATCACAGAAGTTTTCTGAGTGCCAGGATCTCTCTTCTGCTTCATGTTGTGATCACTGTGGTTCCTCTGCATTTTGCCATCCCTGGCAGGTTTCAAAGGTGGAGGTCTAGCAGTAGAAACACTGTTAAACTCTTAAGGGTTGTTATGGTTCCTGTTGTTTTTCTGATGCTGTGTCTTTGACATGCAGCGATTCATGCCATGCAGAACAACTGTGGTTGATCCCTCCCTTGCATTCAGTAACCTCAATGAGCTAGCAGCATGAAGGAAAATGGTGCAAAATTTCCCAATTCCTCTTTCAGTGTTCAGATTTTTTTTTGGTGATATTTTTCCTTCTCCTCTGTGGCACAGAGGTAGTAGTCCACATGGATTTGCTGAGTGTGGTCATGGGGCGTTACAGAAGAGATCTCTCATCTCCTACTTCTTTGTCGCTGTGCTGGCACCACTTCTGTTCCCAATAGTGTGGTGCCTCTCCAATTTCCTGTCTCTACATGCCAGATTATGGGAGTTAGACAGTCAGCAGCGCTGTACTGGGGCCAGAGCCAAGGAACAGGAGCAAAGACGTGAGCAAAATGCTTTCCTTGGGAGAAGCTCTGCGCTAGGGGTCTTAGGTTATTGACTTGGAATGACTGACCTAAGTCTTTCTAGCAATTTGAAGGTGGGGCTTGTAACTGGAAGCCCTCCTGCCCATTTTTTTACGCTATCCTATTCCAACATTGTTGCCATTTGAGTCAGGTTTGAATTCTGTGGAGTCTGCAAGGCTGTGAAGAAAATCCTGGAACTCCTGTCTTGCTGTCCTGGTGATCCACTGCTTGCTCAGATTTCACATTTTGTTTGCCAACTCATTCTGAGACTAAAACCAACATAAAGACCCAAAATGTTCCATGTCAATGCTCAGATCCTGTAGGAAAAAGTTAAGCAATTCAAATGGTAATAGGAACGATGGCTTATTTTGGGACTTTAATGACACTCAGCAGTAATTTGGAGACTCTGAAAGTCTGAGATTGCTATCACTGAACTAGCAGTAGCCATGCAAAGTTCTCTGCAGAGCTGCAGTTCTGGTCAGCTGGACCATTATATAAGCAGGAATAACAAACCATGGAGTAGGGTTTACTCAAAGTGCCTCACATTGGCAGAATTTAATTTTTTTTTAATGGAACTGATCAGTTTTGGGATCCAGTGCAACTTGAGAGAGAGCACTCATTGTCCTGTCCACAGTATTTGAAACTCCCTTTACAAGATCACCAGCCACTGCAGAGAGTTGCTTTCCAACTAGCATGGCTCAGGCAAACTTTACTCTCATTCCTGAGGATTTTTTCTAGATCCTGCCTGTTCCTTCCAGGTCTCCCCTAATTGCTGACATTCCTGCTGGCCTTTCATTTGATGACTGCCAGACTGTCACCAGATCCCTAATCTCAAATCCATCAAAGGAGTCGCAAAACCCAGCTCACTTACAAAGACTGTTCCATCCTTTCTTTTGTGACCTGAATTAAACCAGGGTTTTCAGTAGGGAATGCTGGTTAGGAAATTTCTTAATGCCATGGGAATGCTTGTCTGAGAATAGGTTCATAGTTATGCTCTTATCCTCCAAAACAGACAGAAACATGGATATATATGCATATGGTTGCGAGAGGAGGCTGTAGGGCTTTCTGTTCATTTGGGTTTCGGTGGTGTGGCTGGTTTGGTTTTACTTTGAGATGTCACTTGGAAAAAGGTTTGTCCTAATTTAACAGTAATCTATGATCTGGAGGCAAACAATGTTTGATGATGCCCTAGAGTTTATAGAATTATTAGGCTTTTTATTTTTGGCGGGTCTTTCATGTGATGGGATCTGTGCTTTGGGGCTGCACTCTGCAAAACTGAGAATGGAGCTCTACAGGGTTTAAGATAAATCAATCTTTTTCCTCTTGCCTCCCATGGTGAATTTGCTCCTGTGGTGGTTGCATAAGGCAACCCAGCTGAGCAAAGCCGCAATAAAAGAGAAGCAGCTTGCTACTCGCTTTCTGTCAAGTTGCCACACTCCTTCTGTACATGCTGCTCTACACCAGTTGCAGATTACCGCAGCAAATAGCTTCCAAAACTCCAGCAGTCCTTTCTCCCATGTGCCTTTGCTTGTTAGCATGGCTGAAAGGCTTTTGTGCTCTGCAGCACAGCTTGTCGGCTGATACGGCATGATAGAAACCAGTTTATTTATTATACTTTAATAGCCCTGGCTGGTCATACATTTCTGCTCCTGGAAAAGGGGTGAATTCAGTATCTGGAAATGTGATCCATCCTGAGCTTCAAGTTGGGCAGCCTCACTTGAGGCATTTCCACTGAGGGACAGATTCAGGACTTGGAAGTCTTTGGGAGAAATCTGGAAATTCTTTGCTGGAAGAGCATGCGGAAATCCAAGGCAGCATTACCTTTCCGGGGTACTGGATACAAGTAGCCCATCAGAAAAAGGAACTTTTCACCAATTGTCATTTACCTTATGTTCAGAAATCAAGACTGTACTTTAACAGATTGTAAATGAGCAGGGTTTAGGCAATTTGAATCAGGTGGTGTGCAAGGTTCACCACATCAGTGGCACAATCCCTCCTCCAAGTAGAACTGACTCACAGCTGCCCAGCTCCTCCATTACACGGTGCAGGTTTCCTGCTGTCCCACAATGGAGGCAGGAGGGAGGAGAGCATGACTGCTTTGCCTTGCAAAGAGATACTTTTTTTGCTGTTTGTACATTGTTTGCTCCATCTGAGTTAGTGAGATACCTGTCTTATAGTGGCTGGGTACAGCATGAGCCTCCTCTGGCATGTTCTAGCTACCTTCCTACATACTTGCTTTCATCCAAGTTGTACAGTATGAGGAAAGACTTGGCATTGTCATCCTGACTTACCAAATCTTGTATTAGTCATGTCTTTGGGAGATGGTGGCAGTTCTTCACCTCCCACGCATAGCCTAGATATAGTCTTTTACAAGGCTCGATATGGATTTAAAAAAAAAAAAAAAAAATCCTAATTCTTCGGTCCTTTAACAGCAAATGGCTGTAATTCATAAATTTTACCATTTTGTTCGTCTGATGAGAACTGTAGCCTGTGCTAAGAACGGTATTTTTGCTTCCCTGCCCCCTCTTGCTGTTGCGGTAGGGTGAATTGCATCATTTCTAATAAGATTAGAGCTATTTGCATTTTAAGGTGTTCAGGGTATTAGCTGGCAGTGTGTCAGTTTAGTCTGTCTGAGCTGGCTTTGGTCACCTCCCATAAAGGTTAGAGAGTTCAGAAATATTGTGCCTGGTTGAACTGAGAGTCTAGACATGTCTGGAGAGATCCTTAGTTTTCAGGGTTTGTCTAAGCTTTGTTTCAATAGGGGTGTGAAAGCTACCAAAAAAACGACAAGCTAACACAAAGGTTTGAAAGTCATTTGAGTACTGTGTGGGTGAGAAATGCCTGTATCTGTACTCTTAGTCAAAGAACAGTAAAGGGCACACACTGAAAAAATAAAGAGCACTGTCAAGCAAATAAAAGGCCCTTTATGTGTGTGTAGAGATGGAGAAGGAGTCCGGGGTTGCTCCTGGTTTCAATTGTAGAAACTTAGGTGTGCCACTCAGACCTCTGCGTACCAGGCTGTAGTCTTCCTGCTACATTTGGCCTGATCCATGCAGCCTTCTCTGGAGGTGAGTCAGGCAACAACCTTCCTGACTCCAGGAGGGAAAGAACAATAAATATCAAAGTATTATTCCTCCAGGACTGCACAGTTTGCCACTCCTGGACGCCCAGCTGCTGGTGGTGGCCCCATGCTCCATGCAGCTGTGACCATACCTCTATCTGTGCCACCTTTTGGTTCAAGAGAGCTCCCCCTGAAGAGCCCCAGTTCCATGCCTTGAACAAGCCTGTATCATTTCTCCTCCTATTCCAGTGAACCTCTTTCACCTGTTGAGCATTGAAAAACACATTGTCTAAGAACATGGTTTTCATGGGAAGATCTCAAAACAAGGAGCAGTACTGCTCCTATACCAAAAGCTGTCCTGAATCGTGGGGAGTTTAATGGGTCTTAACAGAAGTTGGGCAGTGGCCTGACCCCTGGCAGATGCCACTGTGTATTGTGTCCTTTCTGGAAGAATCACTGTATGCTGGGGTCATCAGACCTTTTGTCAGCACTTTGAAGCTGTGGTGGAAGTAGGAATGCTAAGGATAGGCCATGGAGACTGCTTTTGCAGTTGATGACAGGTAGACAAAACACTGGAGTTACACACTGTGGTTTTTTGCCTCAAAGCTTGCAATTTCTCAACTAGCAGATGAAGTAACCTGGGAAAAGGACAAAGGAACAGCGACATAAGCAGAATATGCCTGTTAAAGTTTCCTAGAGAGGAATTGATGCAGAGCAGAAGCTATTTGCTTCTGCAAGTTTCTACAGGCAAATTATATTCTTGACCACTCTTCAGTTCTCATGATAGCTGGAGTATTTTAAAACTCTGATTCCTGGAACTGTATAATAAGAATGTCAAGTCTCATTTAAAAAAATACAGTAAAGCATGTTTCTAGCCTTCCTGACTGCAGCCCAAGTCTTTTGGGTATGACCTGAGTAAACTCAAATGTTTCTAAACAACAGAAAACAATGGAAATGTATTTTTTTAGTCTTGGGATTAACATCAAGCGGGCAATACTAGAATTATCAAACCTTCATCATCAGTAGTGCTAAAGGCTCTTGAAGGATATAACCACCTCAGCAGTTATGTTTAATGTGAAGTGTGGAGAAAAGAGAAGCCAGTTCATTTCCCTAGTTATTTAGGCACCATTGGTGATATATTTGTGGGTTTGTATATTTAATACAGGCTTTGATGTTTTCCCTTATGCATCTTTTTATTATATAAATAATGTCCTTGTTTCTTGGTGTTTGCTGTTAGCGTGTGCAAATACATTCATCTTTTGTTTCACCCTTCCCTAGTGACCTGTTACATTTAGTTATGGGATATGCAGAAAGGAAATAATTAGTCTAACTTTGATCTGCCCTTGAAATTGCGCTGTGCTTTTAAACCACTGTAGAAGAAGAAGAACAGTAAGTTTGTTTCTGCTCTCCTCAGCAACAAAGCACAGAGTAAACCTAGGCACTGTAAATTATTGTATTATGATAGCCTAAAGAGCCACTTTTTAATAAATGAGTTGTGATGGAGACTTTTCTTTCCAGCACAGAGATACTGCAGATAGGGCGGTGGTGTGCCAGGAGCTCCTGAACTGTGAAATCAGAGGAGACCGTGGGATCATCGCTTCTGAGCACCCGTGTGGGTGCCCGTTTCATCTCACCCCCTTGCTTTCATATAGTCCCTCACCTTCATTTATTTTTCCACTGCGTAACATTGGAGCTTAGTTTGTTGGAGATTATTTTCTTTTTTTTTTTTTTCCCTTTCTTTTTTCATCTTCATATTCTGCTTGGCACTGCATGAGCAAATTATTGAAGGTTCCCTGCTCCAAGGAGCTCTGGGGGAAAAAAAAATCTGCCAGAAGTTATTTGAAATGGGCTGTGAAATTTGCAAACTGTTACAGGAAAACCAGGTATAGTTTTCTGTTTCCGATCTCCATAACCTAGAAACAAAGCAAAATTTGGGTGATAGAACAAAAATGTAACAGCTTTAAGATTTGTTTTTTCCAGTTGCTGGTGGTGAAGGAGAGCCTTGGGTCCAGCCTATGGCCACAGAATTTGAACTGTGTGTCCATCTAGTTAATGTAGTTGGTCTTTTGGGGTTTTTTAAGCCTTCACTTATTTCCCAGTGTGTGGGTTTTTTTGAGACACCAATACTATTGAAAGTTAGGTAATAGGACAATAGGAAACAGCTTTATTTCTGGTAGTATCTGGACCTTATTTTTACAGTTTCTTTTACTGCTCAGAAAAAAAAAAAAAGGGAATAGAAAGCATTTGGAATACAGAAATACAATGGTTGCCAATTTGTCCTTCTACTCCCCTTAGTCTGGCTGTGCATTTACTGCATGTGGCTTCGCGGGAGATTGTCCCAGTGCAACAGAAAACTGTCTTGGTGATTCAGTAAATGGCCCCCTACCCTGATCCATGGGAAAGACTATTTGTTGTCAAAATCCTAAAAAGGCTTTCCTTGGAGTGTGTTTTTTTCACTCTTGAGGGGTTTTTTGGCTAGGCAGCTGTTGAGCTAAGAATACCCAGATTTTTTTTACAGTGCAGGTGAGCATTTTACGCCCTAATCTCACCTCCTTTTTCATAAGCAATTCATCTTCTTTGTCATGGTTCCAGACCTCAGAATCCTAGGGCTTTCTTTTTTTAATTGTGCAGTGCTCAGGCCACTGAAGTTGTGATTCTTGATTGAAAGATCTTCCTGTAACACAAATAAATGGTGAAAATGCACTGGTTTTACCAAGATGTTGTTTAACCAGCATAGGCGAAATGTGAAACCAAAGTCTTTGTAGTGACTCATAATTAAAGATTCCACTGTACAGTTTGTATTATGTTTTGTTACTATTTTTATTTGATTATCTGTTATTCCTGTGTGATGTTTTCCCATCCAGTGCAAGTATTTTTGTTCCTTTTATCTGTTAGCTGTTTTTCTGCCCAAAGCCATTGTGTGTTCCTCCTTTAAGATGACATCTCCTGTGCCGTACCCCAGAGCTAGATGCAGTAGTATATAAAAGTGTCTTAACACACTTCACACTATCACAATGCTAAATTATTTAGGTTTCTCAAAAGGCATTTAGGCCTTTGCTGAAAGAGGATTCAAATATGTACAGCAGTGGTGGTTATTACTCAATGTATGTTTGTCCAGAAATGCATATGAAAGGTAGAGATGTTAATTTTAGTTTCACCAAGTCTCCCCAGCTGGAAATGGAATGTAAATCTGAGTATGTATCTCTCTCTTGTGTTTTGCCTCTAGCAGCTTTTAGAATCACAAATGCACATTTTTAATGAATAAATGTAACATTAACAGAGAGCCATTCTGCCCCAGTTGTTTCAGCGGAGAATGGACTTGCTAGAGACTGCTTTTAAGTAGCCACATCTATCTAATCAAGGTTTCCCCTTTCCCTCTGGAAAAAAAAAATATTAAAAAAGCAGAGAAAATACGATTATTCATTTCTGTGCAAGCTTTGGAGTGGCAGCTGGAATGTGAAGTAAGAGGTCATGGTGTATGGCTGCACAATAGACACTTTCCTCCAGAAGCTGGTATTTTTGTTCAGCCCTACCAGAGGTGGGCAGGAGGCTGTACAGTGCCCCTGGGGCTGGGACCCAGCGCTGGTGTCACGATGGATAACCTGCTGCATTCTCTGGGCATCGGTGGAAAACACTGCCAGAGGTGGAGTGCTGTAAAGGATGAAGGGCTACTTTTAGGTGATTATATTTTTCTTCCAGGTTTTAAATAAATCTCTGCACCGTTTTAGGGAATTAAGAGTGAAACAAAAATATTTTGGAAAGCCACCTTAGCCTTTCTCTCTGTTTTGCACTTCTAGACCCCCTAAACATGGAGTGCTGCTTTGCTGGATGTTGGGGCTGTGAGTGCAGGCTTGGCAGTATTGCTGCTGTGTGTGTGCTCCTTGCAGCTGGCATTTGGAGCAGGCCTAGATCATGGAATCAGTGTTGGGCTGAGGTAGCTTTTCCATGTGGGGACAGTGGTCCAGCATCACTTTCGTCCCCCAGTGTGCCGTAGCGAGGAGCTTGCGGCTTGCAAAGAGCAGGAGGATACTTGGTGTTATCCAGCCTGTACCTCCTGGAAATTTCTGCAAATAGCTAGCCTATGGCATCTTGCTCCTGTGTGAGGAATGGGTGAATCCGAGTCCTGTTGGACAGGCTTTGGGGTTCGAGAGAGTCCATAAAGGGAAATGGAGCTTGGCCGTGTGGCATCAGTTCCTGGTACCTTCCCATTCCCTTTTCTTTCCCATTAATGTGAAACTGGGATTCATTCATCTTAAATGAAGTGCTTAACGTGCATGAATGAAAAACAAAAAAGAAAAAGTACACTGCAAGATTCATGTTAGAAAAGGAAGAGAAACTCTTGATTGACCTGAGGACAAGGGCGATTCAGAAAGCCTTGCAGCCAGCTGGTGATGAAAAAAAGCACGAGGGATCGTCCCTTCTCTATCCCAGCTGAGCCGGCAGGCTGGAAGGTTTTTCCTGGATGGTTGTCCTGCCAGCTCGCTGAAAGGAAGGCTTTCCAGGGGGTCAGGGCTTTTAGGCTGCTGCACCTTCTGACTGGGCTCGTGTGGGGAAGGAAAGAGACCCTGGGGCAAGAAGCAGCACAACAGCTTTTAAGGGTATGACCTTAAAGGAAGAGGAGTTGGAAAAGCCAAAGATAAAGACAGCCCAGAACATCCTTAGGGCTGCCAAGCCTAAAATTAGACGCAGGCTAGGCTTTGTTTCCCTTGCAGGCTCACATGCCACATGCATCTTCCCCCAGTTGGCCTACTCCGTGAGGACGGCGAGTGCTGACGCCAAGGAGCACTTGACTCCCTGGGAATAGGTTTCTTGTGACTTTGTGCAGTCCCCATCATCACACGGTGGGAGCAGGTGGGCGACACGGCAGAGCTGCTGTCACGTGGGGGCACACGTGGCGTGGCGCTGCTGACAGCAGCTATCCTGGGACTGCTGCTGTTGACAGCCAAAGCGTTGTTGACTGCAGGGAGGGTCAAAATTATTATTGGTGACCACATGAGGTATTAAGTGCAAGGTTGACGTTAGGAGTCCATGCACAGAACACAACTCACCGTGTCGCTTATGTGGTGGTTTAAAGTGTGGGCACTGGATTGGGAACAGGCAGCAGAGGGATGCAGGATACCACATCCCACATGCATGTTATAACCCTTTCCTTAAAGGCTGTCACTTACATTTTGGCAGGGCACCTCTGAACAGTTATGCCCAAAAAATCCACTTTTGCTAGATGAAAAAAAACCAACCCAAAAATGTTTGGGCATAGCTTGGCCATTCAGGGTGGGCCAGAACAACATGTAAAGCTTATATGGATTCTCATGTCAGTGCATTAAAAGGGAGCAGTGTGACCGTGTAGTCACTACTGTTTGAAATGGTGCATCTCTTAAGAAGACATGCTGTTAAACCAGACTTACTCTGTGAGCTCTGAAACAGGCTATCTTAATTTTATTTGGAATTCACTTAGCACTGTTGTATTCACATTATGCAGCAGAAAAGCCTGTTAAGGTACGTGCTTGCCAGGGAGTCCTGTGACTGAGCAAGAGCCATTCTGATCTCTTTGCCAGCTTGTTACCAGCTCTGCATGCGATTTGGGCAGTTTTGGAGTGTAGCAGCACAGGTAAACCAGACTGCAGTAGTACTTCCAGCATCTCTGCTAGCTGCATACAAGGGACTAATCAGCTCAGGACATTTCAAGAATGCAGAGTTTCATTTTTCATTTTGCTTCTCCCTGTCTGTCCTTCTGTTTTGTCCAGCTGCTTAGGAAAAGCAGCGGTTTTCCAGCTGCCTTCTTTAATCCCCTTTGACTGGGCTGGAATTTTAGCCAAGCAGCACCTACATTACAAGAGGGGAGAGGCACTGAGTATAATGCTGCACTAAGGGTTTTACGCTTGTCTCCTTTCTTGCTGCGTAGCCAGGATAAGTCCTAGCCATTTCTCCAAATCCCTGTGAGTTTTTCTTCAAAATGAAGTGATTAACTTCTGCTGTAAACTTCCCCTTGTCTAGGGCATCCAGGCCTTGTGCTGAGCTTGACAGCATTCAAGATCTCCTGCCCACATAGACTATTAGGTTCTGCTTATCCTTCGTTTCCACTGCCTGGTGAAATATTAGATAACGGGGAAAGAGCTTATCTTACATGCGTCTGAACTGACAAATATGGCAGCCTTTCAGTAAAAAGGCTAATGCAGACGAGGCCTTTTTCCTGGCTAGAATAAGAATGAGGCCGGCGCTTGTCTTCTGCCGCTGACAACGGTCAGATGCATGCGGCATGATTTCCATAGCATCCAGACAGTCGGAGCACCTAATATCTACCTGTCTAGTCAATACATCAGCTTTGCTAGAGCGGGGAGCTGAAGTTTGTCATTGAGGCGGGTTTCTAATGCAGCACGAATGGATCTTTCAGCTGTACTCCAGGGTAAACATTGTAAGCCGTGCAAATTTATTTACCAGCGGTGACAAATAACTGTGTCAGTGACTTTTGTTTTCTCCCCGAAATAAGATATTCTTTATAAATGCCCTTATGGATTTAATTTTTGCAGCTTTATGCATGGGGGAGGGGGAGAGGGTGGGATTTCTTGCTGTTTGAACAGATTAATATTAGCGTTTGTTTCCCTATGTGTTTCTGCACATGAAAAATTAGTTTGTGTTTGAAATCAATAATCTTAAAGGTCTTTTCCAACCTAAATGATTCTATGATAAAAATAACCTTCAAATGGACCCATTTCGGGATTTAATAGTTTGAGGGTAGCACCTGGGAAACACTGTCCTGATAACAATGTTGAGGGGAGTTTGGCTTAACAGCACAGCACAGAAACTTTGCTTTGCTGTGCCAGGACTACCTGGAGGGGCAAGAGGAGCAGGAAGGAAGAGGCTGCTTTGCACACAGGGTGCTGAGCAAGGCCTGCTACTCATTTCAGAAGTTTCTTGGCTCATCTCAGGCATAGGGCTGTGCTTGAAATTTAACACTTCCATTTTGAGAAAGAATACTCACTGTTATAATGTGGCATATTTCTGCATTGCATTCATACAGATATTTTGGGAAATTGTTTTCCCAGCTGTAAATTCTAAACTGTATATTCGCTGTTGAATTCTAAGCCACCAGCTAAACCCCGAAGTGTCTGACAACCCCAAAAGCTGGGGATCTAGTGGGAGAAACTGGTGTCCTTTTTAGGAAAGGGAATAGAAGCTAATGGGTGGCTTTCTGCAGTACGGTGAAACACAAGTGTGCTCTGCATGGAGGAACTGGAAAGAGTTGTTAGTTGGGCAAGCCAGACACACCTAGACAGCATCCTGAGCTGCTGCCAATCCACACTGGGGGTTTGGATCTCTTCCAGGCTTTGTTCCTGAAAATAAATTGTTCAAGATGGGAAACTTTGAAGATTGCATTGACCAGTGAGCCATGCCTCTGGGTGTGAGCTTTAAGGGAGAGAGCTCAGGCTTCGGATTTGGGCTAGAGGCTCAGAGAGAAAAAGCTGCAATCAAACTTTAGCCTACATTTCATTTTTTTGCAAGAGGTGGTGGACAATTCTTTCTTTTTTTGGTGTTTTCCCTTATAAATGGGATTTATTTCAGCCTCAGAAACTTGAGAAAGGGCTTTGATCTGATTATTTAGTTTAGCTATTAACTTGGTTTGTATCCACAATTTATATAAAGAGATCACCTCTGTATCTGTTCCACAGGAGTGAAGAAATTAGGTAATGTGTATGAACCACGCAGAATATGTAAGACAATGGATATATGCTAACTATTATGTTATTTATTTAGTGCTTTGATAGCCATGTTGCAAAACAAATGAGGAGGTGGGGATATCTGTTGGAACAGAATATGCTGCAGCGCCCGCCTTGATCTGCATTAGACATCTGCACTGTGAAGTACAAGCGATGCTCAAAGACGCACTGAGAAAACAAACGGGTTACAGAACTGTCGTGTTAGAAATGACAAAATGTGTAGGCAATGGAGAACCTAAAACTGCTTCAGTTTCAGGCAGGATGTTAAAGTATTAACTGAAGAAACAGCGGAATATAGCAGAAAAGATAAAATATGAACATTTTGGAAACTGGGACTCGGTTCTTTATGTGACAAAAATTCACACTGTGCTAAAAAAAAGAAAAAAGAGCAACTTTTTTTTTTTTTTAGCAGAAGAACAGACCCTCAAGATTTTGTGATTTAACACTGGGAACCACAACTCTAACCTCTAATACTGGGAACCACCACTCTTAACTCCAAGAGTCAAAAAAAACCCCAAACCCCAAAAGCAAAACAACAAAAAAGCCCAAAGCAAAATAGAAAACCACCTTCCTGAAAATTTTTAGAGGTGTTCAGGTTTAAATTGGCTTTGGGTAAGGCACCTACAATGAACAAAAAGTCTTAGTCTGAGCTTTCAGAGCAAGAAATGTGAGAGGACATAAAGGAAAAATTACCAGAGTATTTTTAAATTCAAAATGTCTAAGCTGTTTCTGCCCAAAAAAGGATAGATTCAAGCTGAGAGCCAGTTTGGGTTGTATGACAGATTCATGCTCCTTATATGCACAACCTTGGCTTGAGCAATTCCCTTCTTCCTGCCTTAGGTGTGTAAACCAGAAACCAAATACATTGACAGCAAGGTATTCAGTGTGTCTAAAAAAAATCCAGGATAATCTCTGGAAAGGGTGTGCCTTTTCTAATTCATTTAGCAAAACTGTGCTAACATGATGACATGCAGCTTTCAAGGCAGGAAATACGGCAGGTAAGGTCTTGGCAGCACCTCAGCCTCACCATCCTGAGTGTCATATGGCAATATTTCTCAGACTTTATCCATGAGCCATCAGCGATGGGTGCGCTGAAATCTTTCCCATGAGACCCTTTTGTGTACCTACCACAGCCAGGGGATTGGATCCCTGAGGGCAGAGGTGGCTGGGAAGCTCTTGCTGTAGGGTGTAAACTTTATAAGGGAAGCAGTTGCAAGTTTGTGCTGCACTTGGTTGAGACTACAGAAAGCAGGAATGGCGTGGGATGTACGGGGAGTAAATATCGCCCTGCTGGAGTGCTGTGTGGCCAGGCCTTTCCCACATGCCACATGTGTGGTCCTTGTGGTGTGGTGTGCCCAGGCATTGTGCACGGAAGGGAGGGTGCACACATGCACACAGGTGTTCGGTGAAGCCTGGCACGCAGCGTGTGGGGGAGGCTGGGATGCCGTGTGCAGGTGGCCAGCACATGACTCCGGTGTCAGATGCATCCCAGACCCTGCGTGCTCGCTGGATATGCACCGTGCTGGCAAGCTGCACGCTCTCACGAGTCATTTGTCTGGGACTTATGAATGGCAAAAAGCCTGGTCTGAGCTGCTATGCAGATCAGGATGCCGGCATCCTGAAATCCTGGACAAATCCCCTTAGCGCTTTTGGTAAATCTGCAACTGGGATTTAACGTTGTGACAGCACATCCTAAGTGTGGTAAAAATAGCCTGTCTCCCAGCAGTGCAAACCTGACTCGCACCCCACAGTTAATGGGTGAGCAGTCAAGGCTGTTTCTGGAATCACTGCATGAATGCGTGAAGCGGTGCCGGTGGCAGGGGATCACAGAGCAACACTGCAAAACGCTTGCCTGGCTCAGGCTGATTCTCTGCAGCTTTGACTTAAAACTCAGCGGATCAGAAGTGTGGCAGAGACCCCTGATCCCAGACTGGAAGGGATGATGGAGAGATCTCTCTGCCCTTTGCTTCTCTAGAAGGCTGTGTCTGCCCTGGGTTTGCCTGGAGGCAGTCTGGAAGGTGTGCTGTGTGGGCAGTGTTCCCCTCCTAGGCTGGGCACAAAGCTTAGCCCTCTCCCTGGAGGCTGCATAAGAACTTGGATTTATTTGGTTTTAACCCTTTACCTTAATCCTAATGAAAAACCACATTTTATATTAAAAATTAGGTCTGCACCAAATGTGAAGCATCAGTAGTTTTGCTGCCCCAGTGGGGTAACATGGAGAAGTGAGAGGGAGCAGATGTGTTTTTCCTGCTCTGCTTGCATGCACAGGAGATCACGGTTTCTCTGTGACCCTGAAAACAAGTATCTTACTCTCAAAACTTCCTCTCCAACAAGTCAATTCACCCAGAAAGCCTTGCCCCACCCAAATGGGGTGTAGTGGTATCTCTTCAGTGGGCTGCACAAAAATGCTACCGGTGAGTCAGTACAATGTCGGATGTGCAGTTGTACAGAGTGGGAATACAGGATGAAGTAGTTTGAAATGCAGCTTCCCATCCAAAAATATCAGCCAACCAACTGTAAGATGCATTAGCTATCATTTCCCAGTGTGTCTGGTGAGATTTCAAGCAAATTTTGTTTTTTTGCTGTCACACAGAGGAAAATACCATTGCAGCCCCTTGGGACCAGCCTTTTGCTCACTGGGAAAAGGCACCAGTCCACTTACCCCGGGCAGATTTTGAAAATGCATCTTTGTGATTTAGGTGCTCACATGTCATCTTCAAAAGCGGCTTAGCAGTCCAAATGACATATGGTGCTGGTAGTGGACAGTGTGTGAAGGCTGAAGTGAGTGGGGCCGTGCCCTGTGGAAGCACTGCATAGATGCTGCTGTGGTACCAAGAGAGAGAGGAATGGAGATGAGGGGCAGGAAGAGCTGAAGTGACTTGCCTTAGGTCACTTACAGGTCTGTGACAGAGCTAAGGGGAGAAGCTCACTCTCAGTCTGATTTCATAGCTAGTAGATCGTGCATCTCCTTAAGTATCTATGCCATACCCTGTATGCAGTCTTGTATATTCTGTATGCAGGGTCATTTTCCCTTTCTTGGGACCTGAAGTCCTCCTATGAGACACTTCAAGATTAATTGTATGCTACCTGATCCATTACTATGCTCGGGCTACAGGGGAAACATGGATGGAGGAGCAGTGTTAGAAAACACCTCTCAACCATCACTGAGCCCCCAGCTCTGTCCTGGATTCTGTTCAGAAATATCCATCCCTCTGACTGGCTGGGCCCAGTAACATCAGAGTAGTGGGACTCTGCTACTCCACGTATGAGGTAGCACTGCATTGCTTGTATCATTTGGCTGCTGGTTTTGTTCCTGGTGCTTGGCTTCCATCCTGAAATGACAGTGTCATTTAAACTGCCTAGAAATACAAAAGTTAGCCTGGCCTTACACAGGGTACAAGAGGTTGGTGGTCTTCATGGTAAATAATCAAGCTGCCTTCCTGTCACGTGTAGTGTCTCAGAGTTTGTAGATACAATTAATTCTGCTGAAAACAGAAATTCTGTCATTGCATTGGGTGGGATTGATCTCATTTTATGTAAAATAAATGCAGATTTAAGCTTTGTATCGAGTTGCTAGGGTGCTGTCCATCAAGCAATGTTTGGAAATCATTTTTTTAGAAGCTATGCCAGTTTTGACATGCTGCTTTAATATTTTTCTGGCTGCAATAGGGCAAGACATAGAAATCTTATGTTGTCATCACACAGAGCTGCGAAGCGTTCTTTTTATCTTTTTTTTTTTTTTTGCTTTCTCTCTCTTGCACTCTGTCATATGGAAACCAGATCAAGATTATAAAATTATTGCCCACAAACTGTGATCTTTCTTCTCTTTTGTGGTGAGAACTGACAAGTCAGTGATGGCTTGGTGCTGTTGGTACTAGCTGTTCATGCCGTACTCATTTGTATGTATCGGGAAGTGCCGAACTTGGCGTTCTTCTCAGTTGGCACACAGGCTGGTGAAACGTCAGATTTTTAATTGTGATAAAGTTCACGAAAGAAAAAAATTATGGCAGATGTTTCCTTTTGTCAGAGCAAACTGAATCATTAAAATGTGATATGATGTACTATGAACAAGTCAGTGTAAACACCATCCCTGTGAACATGTCAGAAGACTGAAGAACTTAGACCATTCATGGTAATGTTAAAAACCATGTGGTCTGAATGCTGTATTACCAAGCTTTTCTCTTTAAATGCAGAGCATGAATCTTATGAATTTTTATTGCCTTTCTACAAAATGAAAAGATAACATATTCTGCTTTGGTAAAAATAGCCTGGTAGCTTCTGCAATGTGGTTGTCGTTTCGCTGGTGGTTTACTCAGAGGTCTGCTTTTCACAAGTAGCAGTGAGGTATCCCATTCCCATTGAGTGCTGAGCTTGCTCGCCTAATTTCCTCTTTTCTAGAAGATGTATTTTTGGGAAGTCTTACTCCTTTTCCAGTCTGAAGGAAGTGACAGAAACGCTGCTGCTTGCTGAGGAATGCCTGTGATGATGCGTTAAAACTGGCTCCTGATAAGCGGTTATGGAAAAACTGCAGGAAGCATCTGACAACTGACATTCTCTGTGGACTTCTTCTCCAATTTCCTCCTCACATCTCCTGCATGAGGATTATTGTCTACACACTCACTTAGGCCATTAGTCAGAAAAGAAGTGTGTTACAAACTTCCTGATACTTCCCCATGACCAGAGTACTTTTTATCTGCAGTTATTCTCGTTCTTGCTGGCCTAAGAAGTCTTGACTAGATTCTGATTCTTATTCCCAGTGTTGCCCTTTCTCAAGATTTTGCCTTAAATTAAGTGATTTTCTTAATGCTTCAGCTGCTGGGATCAAGCGTGAATGAATACCTTCATTTTGACATAAAGGTCAAGGACGCTCTGGAAGAATAAGATCTAGATGTATCAGGGTTGTTTTATGTCAGTCTTCTGATTTCTGATTTGAGGGAGCCTGACTTTACAATTTTGGAATGCTGTGGATTGGGAATAGATTACTCTGTTATACCATAAAGCAGGTTATAAACTATAGAAAATCCATATCATTTTGCCCATCAAAAATCTCAATCCTCACCTCTTTTGGGGGTGCAGTGCAAGTCACCTGAATGTGCTTTGCAGACACATTTAAATACTCGTACACTGTGGCCGCCATCTCTAGATCAATTACATTGATTTATTGGGGGAATTCGCGTTTCTGTGCATGGACGTACACAAATTGTATGCAAGCCATGTATTTTATTTTAAGTGGGCCTGCAGAAGCCAGAAGTAATGAACTTAGTAATGTGATAACAGTTGTTAATGGCAGAGCCTCTACAGTTCTTGCACCATGGCAATTTGTGGAAATGCAGGGTGCTTTTTTAAATCGGCATCAGTTTTTACACCTCTCTTGCACCATAGGAGCTTAATCCATCATGAAACCTCGTTAGAAGCTGCGCCATTGTATCCTGGGGCAGATGTGAAATTTGTGTGAGTCACCGATCTGCGATCAAGCTGAAGGAAACTGAGTCTATGATTCTTAAGAAAGAAGGCACCCATTTGGGATGCATTTACACAGCTCCTTTTGTATAAATCATTACTGCTATAAACTATCCATTATTGTTAGCAGAAGAAATTTAACAATGCAAATAAAACAAAATACTGTGGCAGAGCAATTTTATGCTTGATTGTAATGTTTAATGGCATGTTCCCATAAAGAGATTTTTCCCATCCTTCAGACCTATCGTGTCTGTGACTCACTTGATTTCCGATGGTTTGAACATCCCTCATTTTATTCCTAGAGTTGTTTTCTCTAGAGCAATTTCTGTAAACGTGCTGCAGCATGGGGTTATCCAGGGTTAATTTCCCTTATGATTACACATCCAGACAGCATGTATGTAAATGCTGCAAGACAAATTATAAGAAAACTGCAGGATGAAAGAAAACAAATTCCTTTGTTTTGCATGTAGATCCATTTACCAGTATTGAAATATTTCCTTTGCTCACTTTTAAATGTTAACACTAGCTTATATTGGCATTGTAGTTCTTTAAAAGCATTATTTTTATGTCATCACTGACCTCAGATTTTGCATTCTGTTGATTCCCCTTGTTCCCCATATCTCTTCAGATACTTCTTCCAGGTTCTCTCTTCATCCTTTACTTTCGGGTACAAGACAGCACCATCAGTGAGGCAGAGCTTTGTATCTCTAAACTACCTGATTATATTAACGTCAGAAATAAAATACAGCTCTTCACATTCAACTTGTATTTTTAGTACTGTATTGTAATTCTGCTTCTGCTTTCCCTTCTTATCTCTTGCCCTTAGATTTTTTTTTTTTTAGACCAGGGTTGCTGGGTTTCCTTGTGATCTTTCTGCTCTGTCCAGCTTTTTGAAGTCTTTGCACACACCTTAGTCAGAAAGTACTAAAATTTTTGATAGTCTGTTAACCTGCAGTCGAGTGCCCGTTGTTTTCTTTTCCTGGCTGCCAGGGAGTTTGTTGGCAATTGAGATTTATGGAGCGAATAATCCACCTGGCAGGAGACTCTCTGTAACTGAAGTACGTTCTTTAGTGGAAGAATAAACGTTCTTTGTGTGTGTAAAATACCACTAATAGCTTATTTAGCAACCTATGCTTCTACAACAGGGCTTTCAGTTTTGTGTTGGAGGTGGATTCTTGCATATGCATAATTCTAGCATCCATGATAATTCTATCCCTCATTTAACTTTCATCCATTCCTATGGCAGGATAACGCATGATGTGATCTCTCAGCTTTTTAATGTGGTCCTTAGTGCATCTCTTCTAGCTCCTGCTTGAACAGGAAAAGAAAAAATTAATAATGAGGGATGATTCTTTCCTGTACTTGCTGGGAATTGCCTGGAAACCACAGGGAGCTTAGGCAGGGTAGTCACGCTGCAACCAGAGGCTCCACAGAATCCAGTACCAGGTACTGATTGCAAGTACTGCTGGGAGAGCTCTGAATAACAGCAGAATAAAAAGAACCCCAAACAGACAATATTGTGTTCCTTTCTTGCCTTTTCTCTTACTTAAATAGCTCATTTTTACACTTAGTAGATTTTAGCTCAAAATGTGACAAAAGCTGTGGAATGTGATCAAAATTAAGGATGGAAGGAGGTGCAGTATTTTCAGGACAGCTGATTTTCTTCACTAGTTTTGGATACAACTAAATGGAGGATTGAAGTAGCCAACAACTAAAGCACATGGAAGCCACCGTATCACAGTATTCACCCTAATGGTGGGAAATTTTGGTTCTCAGACACCCAGTTACTTCGTCCCCTTAGGAATGTTTTCCTGGTCTGAATAGCCCGGATTGATTATCTTCATCATATTTACAGCTGCCTTTCCCTGCCCAGAGTTTCTCATTCCTCAAGGATCAGCACCAGGAAATTCTGTACCTGTTTTTCAGCAGTGGCAGGGGAGCATCGAAGTTTTTCAGCAGCGTAATCTCCAGGGTAAACAGGGCCAGGGTATTATGCTCACTGTACCATTTAACCCCGCTGGAGGAGACGACTGTAAATTGCCTATGTCGAGCCAACATGCGAGGACTAATAGAACTGCAGTGGGGATAATTCATAAGTAGATTGTCTCACTCGCCGGTGTAAACAGAGACAGTGCTAGTCAGGTCTGAAACGGTGATTACTTTTAAATCAGCATGTTATAATTCAGTGTCCCTGACTGAACCCTCCTTCCGGCACGGGAAAACAAACCACCGCACGCATGGCCAGCACAGGGACCACTCAGGCTATGCAACTGACTGTGCCTGTGAAGGACTGCTTGAAGTTCCTAATCCTTCCTATTACTGCAGAGTAAAGAACAGCTTTAACAGAGAGTTAATTTAGAGGCCTTAAATACTGTCTTCTTCTCTCCACCAACTTTACTTCTTTTGGGTTGTGTTGCTAATCTCTTCACAGTGCTTCCGTCTGCTTGTTCCTTGCACCTAATCACATTAAACACAACATAATACATCTGGATACGTACTGCTGGCCGATCAGTTACTTGAGTTCACTGCCTATGAGAAAAGTACTTTTCCTTTCCCTTGATTGGTACCATTCCTCTGTATCTTTTTCTAACAAACTTAACCTATAAACTCTGGATTTAACCAAAAAGGCGACAATTTCCCCCACGTGGTGGCAGTCTGAGAGGTGGGGGCATGGAGCATTCAGTGGGTGCATCTGCAGTTGCTTGAAGCCTATCCAGGTCCAGAAATGGAGATGGTCCCAGTCTCGTGCGATGCCCCTCCCTGACTATTACTCACATCCTTTTTTTTTTGTGTTGGCATCAGTGTTCACCCAGCAGGCAATTTGACTTCTTCCCCTGTGAGCACAGACCTGGTCTGGCTCATCTGTGCCCCAGCTGGTTGCTGTTTTCATGTGCACTTGGGCTGGGACAAGATGGGCGTCAGAAGGAGCTGGGGCCGTGCTCCCACAGCTACTAGCCTGACACAGGGCTGGGACTGGATCAGGCAGTGATTATCCAGGTTGTCCCAGAGACCCACAGGGCTGCTGTGTGGGCCCCCCAGCCTGGCTGGCCAGGGAGGGAAAGCACAGCTCCCCATGATGGGTATGTGTCGCCCCAACATGGCTTTGACCATGGAGCATCATGCTGGTGCTGCCTGGAGAATTATGTAAGGACACACGGCCCTGTGTGATGTGTTAATGGTTGTAGTTTATGCCCGTACCAGATGGGTTTTGCACTGAAGTTACGCACATGGCTCTGAGCTGTATGACACTGCAGGGAGGGGGAAGCACCTCCACACACACATCTGCTGTCCAGGTTCCCCAGGTGAGTGACCCCAAGGGGCTGGCTGCAGGCAGGAGGAAACACTCCCTTATTGTCCAGTTTCAAGACTGTGGGTTTTCTCTTACTCTTGAAAGTAAAGGCTGGCCAAGAACCTGCCCACAGTCAGTAATGTCTTTAGAGAATGAGAGAAAAAAAGGGAGAAGTAGCAGAAATGCAAAACTCATATTGAGAAAGCATCATCTGTGCAGTTTTGGTCACCAAAGCATGACTGTTTCTTTACACTTGAGATTAACATCTTTACTAATAGTGAAATAAAAAATTCAGGTTTTGTTCTTGTGGGTTCCAGAATGAGTCTTTTGTTTTCCCAGTAACGATCTGAGGAGACAGATCAGTGAACATGTCCTTCATAAAATTTCACCTGTAACCAAGTTTAACTAGCCCTTGGTTTTATCATTAATATGCTAGACTTGTAATGGCCTGTGGAGAAGCATTATGACTCTGTGCCAGAACCTGCTTAAGGAGCTTCAACCCTGACGCCAGAGCAGCCGTCCTGCTCAGAGGTCATGGTGGAACCTGCTGCTTGGAATTTTAGCAGGAAGCCGGTCCCCCATCCTTGTTGAGAGAGAAGCTTATATGGGCTCTCTGGCACAGGGCTTGATTCACATTAAAAGGGTTGTGATAAATTCTTAATAAATAGGTGATGAGCCAAATATTTTTCTGAGGACGTTCTTGAGGATGCTTATCAGGTGCACTACTTATGGATACAGAAGTCTGTAACTATTTTGCAGTCATTGTGCCTGCACTTGTACAATAATATTTGGTGGGTATGGAGGTATTGGGCTGGAGAGGGAGTAAAGTGTGTTAATTGTCAGTCTATGTGCCGAATCCCCAGTTTTGCCAAAGCAATTGTTTTATGTCATAGGTTAATGCTCTTCAAAAACTGAAGACTCTAACATCCACACTTCAATTCTAGGAGACCAAAGTAAAGGAGAAACATTAATACCAATATATTAATTTGTTTTGTTTTCTGCTTTCTTTGTAGTCTTTAAACTGTACTCATCTGAAATCAACTTCTCATTTTAAACATGAGGTTGGGGAATGATGTATGTAGGTCAGTCTTTGGCTCAGAAACTTTGTCTTACAAAGTCCTTGAAAACACAGAGTTTGCAACAGGAAGGTAATTGGCCTTAGCAGCAGCTCTGTACACATTGAGTAGGTATGCCCACACAACAGTCATGTTTAGAAGTCTGGTCTGTTGAATTAATTGTTTTCAAGGTAGTTTAAGGACAATCAGATTGTAGTTTTGAAGGTGCTCCACAGCTGCTATCTGTACTGAATTTTCTCTGCTGGTAATAGTGCTGTACTTGATTAATACTCCACTTGCACAAAAGCATTCCATTGACATATAATTTAAACTCATTCTGCTCTTCTAGGAACTCTCAAAGGATATTTATTTACAGCCCACAATCACTGTCCCCCAGCTTGACTGTTGTGTTTGGATTGAGGCCTTAGACCTTGCAGTATCAAGCTAAACGTCAACAACAGTTTAATAAATCCAGACAGTGGGGATAGCCTGTAACCAGGAGAGGGGCCCTGCTGTGCGCTGTGGATATATATAGCAGGATATGTCTCCCTAATATTTTTAACCCCCTGGCTCTTCATAGTGCTAGCTTGATAGGTGACCGCAAGCAGGCCCACTCCTCTCAGCCTCTTTCCCCTCCTGCCTTTTGCTCTTTGACTTTGAGTTAGCGCATCTTTTTATTTGAGGCTGGTCCATGGGATTTACAAACATGAAAGGCATGGGCAGCAGTGGGTCTGCCTCCATGGTCAGTGCCAGAGTGTCCTGGGGGCCTGTGCTGTGTGTGGGGGAGAGCAGTGCTGGTGCGAAGCTGAGCTGAGCCAGCCACAGCCCACTGGGAGAGGGGCATGGAGCCTCACCAGAGCTGCAGCCCATCTCCTCTGCTTTCAGGAGCTCCAAGGCCCTGGCCAAGTGTGGGCCAGAGGGTGAATTCTCTTTTCTTGTTCACGTAGACACACACTGGTCTTATTCAGTGCTTTGTGGATGCCACCATAATCCAGAGAACTAGGAATGGGAGGAGTCCTGGCCATGGTGGTGAAGCCAGTATAGGCGGAACATCGTGGGAGCTGAGGACTTGGTGTTAATGGTGCTTTCTAACACGGCAGAGACACTGTGGGACTGTGCTGCTCCTAGGCGCAGTGGCAGCACGGACAGCCCTAAGTCCCTGCTGCTGGCCTCCCTTGTGGTGCTCTGAGTGGGAATACAGGTGGAGACTGGGATGAGGAACCCGTCTGGCAGTGTTCTTCAGCCAGAAAAGCATCAGAAAGGCTGGCTTGGTGGCAGGGCTGGGGCAGGCATAGGGGTGTAGGGGGGCCAGAGAGGTTTAGGGGCAGGCACAGGGGTTCAGGTGCAGCAGAGGGGCTCACTGGCAGGCACAGGGCTTCAGGGCACTGCTGGAGCTGGGAGTTCTGCCAAAGAAACACACATATGGCTGGAGTCAACGTCTCAAAATCCCCGGTGTTCTTTTCCCTCTTTCTGTAGGTTTGTTTTTTGGTTTTTTTTTTAATTTGAGGTTACAGGCATTGTTCCTTCTGATGGTCATGGCTTCACAGTATAGCTCCAGGATGAGACCCCCTAATATTTTACGCACACGCACACACACGACTCCCCGTGAAACTCTGGATAAGGAACCCGCGGCCGCGCAGCTGGA